>JAZHYW010034573.1:0-11866 GCA_037355805.1 Ixodes ricinus | reverse complement strand
TGAAACCATGTGTTAGTTGTTTGATGGAGCTTGAATTGTCGAGTTGAGTTTTTTCTCAAATGATCTCATATTGAGGAGTGCGTATTCTATGGGTCAGTTATTGTCACATCCCTTGCTGATATCGATGTATCCATGTTGTAGCATGTCAATTGGCGATTAAAGCTTGTGTTTTACTTATTTTGTTTGACTACTTACCTTACCATTATGTTGACATATTTTTATAGCTGAATTTTTCAAATGATGAAATTTGTTTCGTAAGAAAATCCTCACTGAAAGCATACAATCCACGTTGCTTTCTTTATTACGTTGCTGTGAATTGCTGACATTTTGGGGTATTCCTCTCTTGGGAACTATCTTGGAAGTTCTCAGCAAAGCGCCGCAAAATATGGATTACGCAAAAAAACTGCGGCAACAAATGTAGTACCCACGCAAGCATTACAGAGGCTCATAACAAGATAATAATAATATTACTACAAACATTGTGAATTTATACAATTTATTTCTTCGAACGACTTTTGTTTCACCTTGGGTTTTTGGACAAATTTTGCAATAATGTTTTGGTACTCTGTCAACAAAAAATGTAACGTGATATTTCCGAGAATTCTAATAACTTCGAGCCTTTCGGATAGCGTCTTAATACAACTTTATTTTCGTCTCTCTAAGTACCATTGTTTGCATTTTTGGAAATAGAAGGCGTCATTGCCCACGCATGCTACACCTGGGTGTTGTTTAAAATACATTACCTCTTCATATGAATGTGCCTTGCAGCCTGCATGTTACAACAGTGAACTGAAGTTTATCGGAAGCGTCATCATTCCGAGTCATGAGAAGGAACAGAGCAAAAACATGTCTTGTGAGCATGATTTCTTAGAGAGAGTTAACATGTTTTCAACGTCTTTTTTGCAGACTTAGGTTGTGATGCCTGTAGCCTAACTGCCAGGGCAAGCTACTTAATGATTAGAGAAGATGTGTAGTGTGTTAATAAAATATTCAAGCTACCACAGATATTTATTGAGATTTTGAAGAATAACATTATTTACGAATGATCCGGGTAAGAGGTCATGTTTGGGCGGTAACCTCTCATGGTATCAGCAATACTCATCTCGCATAAAATAAAATAGCAAGAAAGAGCGGGAGTTGGACAAATACTCAGCACAAGAGGGAAAGTGAATACGAGATTTAATATAAGTAATGTCTACCGGCTCAGTCTGGTTCGTCAGGTCCGTGATAATTCAATTCCAGTAATGACCGCAGCTTGACGTTGGGGCAGTAAGTCTGCCAAATATTTGTAAGTAGGACCTACTTACAAATATTTGACAGATTTCTGCTCCAACGTCAAGACTATGTTTAAACCAGTGCTTCTTAGATGCGGCAGTCGAGACAAGTTATGCACTGCAGAGCAGCAAAATATGATCTATTCCCGTGCAAATAGGAATTCAAACTCCAAAATGCGCCATTTGTGGTTACCCCGTGATGCTTTATTACTCGACTTGTTATACCCGTCACTGAAAATAACCCAAAAATTGCGTTCCATTTCTATTTTGAACCAAAAGTTTTCACGAAGCCAGCAAAAAAAGGTATGTTTCACTTCACCTCGTTTCTCATGGTACGTGTTTGTGTTGCACCCTTGGTGATAAATAGTGTCAGTGGACTGGAGCAGCAGATTAAAGTTAAGTTTTAGTGAAGATTGGTAAGTGTTTTCGACTACCGACGGCTTATTGTGAATATTCCAAGAACAATCCCACGGTTTCCTAAAAGACAGAGGGTTCTAAAAACGGCGAACAAATCTGTACGATGACGCAAAACGAGAGCACCTCTCGGCAAGACAAACACTGAAGGTCTCGCTCGCCGTCCAAGACTATATTTCTTTGTTTCTTTGGTCATAAGATAATTCACTTTAAACTATCTGCGCAAAAATAAAGTTCTAAATCAATACGTTTATGTATAGAGCGTTGAAAAGATTACGGCACTTTGTTCGAAGGAAGCCGAAATTCGGCCTGACAAATCAATTTTGCGTCATGACTATTCCACTGCGCGTGATAAATAAAGACAAATATAAATCTCCGATTGAAAAAAAATTACACCATCTTCCCGAGGGGAACCATGGGGTGATGCGGAGCATCGTGTTGTTTCCGAGGAAAAAGTCGGTTGCGTGCTGATGTCGAGAGATGGCGCCACCGACTGCCCTAGCGTTACCCCTACGCTAGCCTTCGTCGCGGCTCACGGCAGAGAAACTTGGAACGCTCGCCGTTTATTTTTTTTCACACTTGAAGGAGAGGAGACTAGAGGAGGAGAGTTGCGCGATCGCGCGCGGTGTGAGGAGAAGCGAACGCACGCGCAGTGCACGCAGCTGGTAGAGAGAGAGAGCGGAGAGAGTAACGCGCAGCTGTCGGAGAGGGAAGGAGGAGAGTTGCGCGTGCGTAGTGCAAGTGCGGACTACGACGCCGACGCCAAGGCCGCGGGACATAGGCGCGAGCAAGAGATGCTCCGCATCTAAAAGCAAAATTTGTTGACAGGCCGAATTTTGTCTAATCTTCGATTTCAAAGGGAAGTACATTTTCTAATGCGAGGAGCAGACATATGTGCTTCCTATTTCTTTGTGCACTTAGTCACTTCGCCCTGGTTCAATGTCCATTCAACAAAATAAAAACATCCCGGCATAACACGATCTGCTCCGTATGCAAAAGGTTCTTATAATACTTAAGGGCTCGCTGCAAAAGAAAAAAATATAAGTTGACGTAAGATGAGCGGATGTTTATGCAGGGAGAAGGGAGGCATTTAATTGCCCCTGTTTCGTGGGCACTAAAAATGTCTCCAGAACGAACATCTTTAGAGAATCGGCGAACCAACGTATCGATGACCCAGCACATAGACACGCAGTCACGAGAATATACGGTTTTGTTTTTACGGGTCTTAAGTGCCTTAAAATATTTCAAAGATGAGAAACATGGAGTTACTAATGTGTTCACGAAGGCGGTTGACATTTGGAGGAGTGTAAAAAAATATCTATCTTGAAATATTTTTAGAAACTTTAGCTTATTATGTGCAATTGTAATACCTGTATTCAGCAAATACGTATGCTGTAGTTGACACTTTTTCCAAACACAGAAAAGTCGAACGACATGGATATCCGGACCCCTTCAATTTATCACAGCACCTCTCATTTCGTTTCAGAAAATCGACGTCGATTTCTGGGGACCATTCCCACTTTCTAACAACAACCGATGGGGTATCTTTGTAGTAGACTGCCTCACACGGTACGCTGAGACAACATGCGTACCCGCGGTCACTGCCCAAGAAGTCGCAAATTTGTTTCTCCACAAGAATTCTACAGCTACACTAAGTCCGCCAAGTCATCACTAGTGATTGCGGCACACCTTATTTGCCAAGCTCATTGAAGTAAATTTGCGCCACTCCAACGCAATACACAAGGTAAGCAGCGCGTGGCAGCCACAAACCGATGGACCCAAGGAACGCCTCAACCGAACACTATTACACATGATATGCATGTCGATGATCACAGCACCCGCTAGGACGCCATTATGCTATACGTAGTCTAAGTCCACAACACTGCTCATGAAGCAATGGCGGTGTTCTCGCCCTATTACCTTCTCTACGATTGTGAGCGTCTTGCGAATATAGACACACCTTCATTGACGACAAGCCGATGACTGGATACGCAACCGATATTGTTTGCGAAGCCGAAGACGCTTGTCAACTTACCGGACTCCACACCCTACTGTCAGAGCAACAACAGCAAGTTCGCAATGCCAAAATACATGATCTCGTTAATTATGGAACTGAAGATAAGATTCTTCTGGCCACAACCTTACGCCAGCCGGAAGGGTCAGAAAAACGTTTGAAGATATACGTAGGACCCTATATTCCCGTCATCTCTGTCTCACAATTTATGAAGTCTCTCCAATTTGCCCTTCCCCCAGAAGATCGTCGTTCCAAGTTCGCCGACACTGTTAACGTCGCAAGGTATGAAGCAATTTTGCAGTGTCGATAATGACACATCAACTTGATTGACATCTGGAGCTCCGCCCAACCGGCGGGATACGTTATAAAAAAGAGGGCAAAGCACCTCGGCTGCAAGGATTGTGCAAAAAGCTCGAGCCTTTGGGAAGCGCAGCTCCAACAATTGTCAACCTCAGTCGACTTTCAGTGTCTTATTCAAAATTGTTTCGGTATTAAAATAAGATATATTAAACATATCTTACTTATTTCTTCGTAAAAGAAGAAGACATGTATACTTTCAATGTATTGTCTTTTATAAAGTATTCACTCCTCGAGAAAGAATTAAAAGAGGACACCTAAGCACTTCTTATGATTTGTGAATGCGAATGCATGAATGTCTTTCTTCCGCTCCCTTAATTCGTCTAAGGCGTACTCCCATACAAAAAAGGTCTATGGTCGTCTATGCAAAATGGTATGGCAGGCTATCGCCCCTACGGCCCGCTATGGTCGGCCGTAGAAATTAAGTAATACAGCTACAGCCAGCTATAGAAAAATAAATGATCTTTACCCTCATATAAGAAATTATAGCGCGGTGTGTGTCTCACGAAAATAACGCCGTATGTACCCGCTTCAAGATCACGCTTGTTCATGGTAGGTGAAACCTTGCTGCTGCGATAAGTACAAGTGGCGATTTATTACTGGCATGGCAAGTACGAGCACTTTCGCCGCGTTACGTGGTAATGACAAGTAGACATAGTAACCCTAGAGCGAGGAAACGAAAAAAGGACGGTCAGACACAAAACTATGTCCATCCTTCAGTAGCTCGCCTGTCTCCTTGCTTTAACTTTAATGACAAGTAGGGTGCATGGGAAATGGATCGTCGTGATCTTGGACTTTTTGTTTGTTTTGCGAGATCGTGTAGCTGTTAAAATCACTGCTCTATTCAAGTCGACCCGTCTCTACGTTCCCATACCCCGTCAGCTCCGGGAGAAACCTATTCTCTTGAAATAAAGCGTACGTGCCATACAGCGGAAGATAATCCATGCGGCGTTTATTTCAGTTCTTAGTAAAAGAGAAGAGCATATCCAGTCGAAAAGAACGAACACTGCGTTGCGACGAGCGGCTGCGTCCGACACACGTTGTAGTCCGGCATCATCGATACCATGACCCGGTTGCGGGAACACTCGTTTTTCAAAATCCATAGCCCCGCACAAGAATTGACACTGAGATGACGATTCGGAGACGGAACGCAGCAACCAACGTTACTAGAACCCCTCAGTTGGGAAACTGCCATAGATCCTGCTTTAATAAAGTGGCTTCTATCCGTACTCAAGATCCGAGCTAATCGCGATTTCTCCCGCAGCGTTTACTCCGGGAACTGCACGTCGAGTCGGCAAGGGCCGGTGGTGCCATCTCGCAGGGCCATCTCGCAGTAGCTATGTAAAGCAACTTTCATGTTTCAACTCGTTGCTAAAGGGTGGCGCTG
Organism: Ixodes ricinus; assembly: GCA_037355805.1. NCBI lineage: Eukaryota > Metazoa > Arthropoda > Arachnida > Ixodida > Ixodidae > Ixodes > Ixodes ricinus. The sequence continues at coordinate 6,420 of JAZHYW010034573.1, read as the reverse complement.
TTATCGTATTTAGCTCGGTCTCGGTGGATGCCAGCGGCCCAGGTTTCAAGGGTTAGTTTCCCAACTGAGTATCTTAGTAACGTTGGCAGCAACCAACGTTACTAGAACCCCTCAGTTGGGAAACTGCCATAGATCCTGCTTTAATAAAGTGGCTTCGATCCGTACTCAAGATCCGAGCTAATCGCGATTTCTCCCGCAGCGTTTACTCCGGGAACTGCACGTCGAGTCGGCAAGGGCCGGTGGTGCCATCTCGCAGGGCCATCTCGCAGTAGCTATGTAAAGCAACTTTCATGTTTCAACTCGTTGCTAAAGGGTGGCGCTGTTATCGTATTTAGCTCGGTCTCGGTGGATGCCAGCGGCCCAGGTTTCAAGGGTTAGTTTCCCAACTGAGTATCTTAGTAACGTTGGCAGCAACCAACGTTACTAGAACCCCTCAGTTGGGAAACTGCCATAGATCCTGCTTTAATAAAGTGGCTTCTATCCGTACTCAAGATCCGAGCTAATCGCGATTTCTCCCGCAGCGTTTACTCCGGGAACTGCACGTCGAGTCGGCAAGGGCCGGTGGTGCCATCTCGCAGGGCCATCTCGCAGTAGCTATGTAAAGCAACTTTCATGTTTCAACTCGTTGCTAAAGGGTGGCGCTGTTATCGCATTTAGCTCGGTCTCGGTGGATGCCAGCGGCCAGGTTTCAAGGGTTAGTTTCCCAACTGAGTATCTTAGTAACGTTGGCAGCAACCAACGTTACTAGAACCCCTCAGTTGGGAAACTGCCATAGATCCTGCTTTAATAAAGTGGCTTCTATCCGTACTCAAGATCCGAGCTAATCGCGATTTCTCCCGCAGCGTTTACTCCGGGAACTGCACGTCGAGTCGGCAAGGGCCGGTGGTGCCATCTCGCAGGGCCATCTCGCAGTAGCAATGTAAAGCAACTTTCATGTTTCAACTCGTTGCTAAAGGGTGGCGCTGTTATCGTATTTAGCTCGGTCTCGGTGGATGCCAGCGGCCCAGGTTTCAAGGGTTAGTTTCCCAACTGAGTATCTTAGTAACGTTGGCAGCAACCAACGTTACTAGAACCCCTCAGTTGGGAAACTGCCATAGATCCTGCTTTAATAAAGTGGCTTCTATCCGTACTCAAGATCCGAGCTAATCGCGATTTCTCCCGCAGCGTTTACTCCGGGAACTGCACGTCGAGTCGGCAAGGGCCGGTGGTGCCATCTCGCAGGGCCATCTCGCAGTAGCTATGTAAAGCAACTTTCATGTTTCAACTCGTTGCTAAAGGGTGGCGCTGTTATCGCATTTAGCTCGGTCTCGGTGGATGCCAGCGGCCCAGGTTTCAAGGGTTAGTTTCCCAACTGAGTATCTTAGTAACGTTGGCAGCAACCAACGTTACTAGAACCCCTCAGTTGGGAAACTGCCATAGATCCTGCTTTAATAAAGTGGCTTCGATCCGTACTCAAGATCCGAGCTAATCGCGATTTCTCCCGCAGCGTTTACTCCGGGAACTGCACGTCGAGTCGGCAAGGGCCGGTGGTGCCATCTCGCAGGGCCATCTCGCAGTAGCTATGTAAAGCAACTTTCATGTTTCAACTCGTTGCTAAAGGGTGGCGCTGTTATCGCATTTAGCTCGGTCTCGGTGGATGCCAGCGGCCCAGGTTTCAAGGGTTAGTTTCCCAACTGAGTATCTTAGTAACGTTGGCAGCAACCAACGTTACTAGAACCCTCAGTTGGGAAACTGCCATAGATCCTGCTTTAATAAAGTGGCTTCTATCCGTACTCAAGATCCGAGCTAATCGCGATTTCTCCCGCAGCGTTTACTCCGGGAACTGCACGTCGAGTCGGCAAGGGCCGGTGGTGCCATCTCGCAGGGCCATCTCGCAGTAGCTATGTAAAGCAACTTTCATGTTTCAACTCGTTGCTAAAGGGTGGCGCTGTTATCGCATTTAGCTCGGTCTCGGTGGATGCCAGCGGCCCGGGTTTCAAGGGTTAGTTTCCCAACTGAGTATCTTAGTAACGTTGGCAGCAACCAACGTTACTAGAACCCTCAGTTGGGAAACTGCCATAGATCCTGCTTTAATAAAGTGGCTTCGATCCGTACTCAAGATCCGAGCTAATCGCGATTTCTCCCGCAGCGTTTACTCCGGGAACTGCACGTCGAGTCGGCAAGGGCCGGTGGTGCCATCTCGCAGGGCCATCTCGCAGTAGCTATGTAAAGCAACTTTCATGTTTCAACTCGTTGCTAAAGGGTGGCGCTGTTATCGCATTTAGCTCGGTCTCGGTGGATGCCAGCGGCCCGGGTTTCAAGGGTTAGTTTCCCAACTGAGTATCTTAGTAACGTTGGCAGCAACCAACGTTACTAGAACCCCTCAGTTGGGAAACTGCCATAGATCCTGCTTTAATAAAGTGGCTTCTATCCGTACTCAAGATCCGAGCTAATCGCGATTTCTCCCGCAGCGTTTACTCCGGGAACTGCACGTCGAGTCGGCAAGGGCCGGTGGTGCCATCTCGCAGGGCCATCTCGCAGTAGCTATGTAAAGCAACTTTCATGTTTCAACTCGTTGCTAAAGGGTGGCGCTGTTATCGTATTTAGCTCGGTCTCGGTGGATGCCAGCGGCCCAGGTTTCAAGGTTAGTTTCCCAACTGAGTATCTTAGTAACGTTGGCAGCAACCAACGTTACTAGAACCCCTCAGTTGGGAAACTTCCATAGATCCTGCTTTAATAAAGTGGCTTCTATCCGTACTCAAGATCCGAGCTAATCGCGATTTCTCCCGCAGCGTTTACTCCGGGAACTGCACGTCGAGTCGGCAAGGGCCGGTGGTGCCATCTCGCAGGGCCATCTCGCAGTAGCTATGTAAAGCAACTTTCATGTTTCAACTCGTTGCTAAAGGGTGGCGCTGTTATCGCATTTAGCTCGGTCTCGGTGGATGCCAGCGGCTCAGGTTTCAAGGGTTAGTTTCCCAACTGAGTATCTTAGTAACGTTGGCAGCAACCAACGTTACTAGAACCCCTCAGTTGGGAAACTGCCATAGATCCTGCTTTAATAAAGTGGCTTCTATCCGTACTCAAGATCCGAGCTAATCGCGATTTCTCCCGCAGCGTTTACTCCGGGAACTGCACGTCGAGTCGGCAAGGGCCGGTGGTGCCATCTCGCAGGGCCATCTCGCAGTAGCTATGTAAAGCAACTTTCATGTTTCAACTCGTTGCTAAAGGGTGGCGCTGTTATCGCATTTAGCTCGGTCTCGGTGGATGCCAGCGGCCCAGGTTTCAAGGGTTAGTTTCCCAACTGAGTATCTTAGTAACGTTGGCAGCAACCAACGTTACTAGAACCCCTCAGTTGGGAAACTGCCATAGATCCTGCTTTAATAAAGTGGCTTCTATCCGTACTCAAGATCCGAGCTAATCGCGATTTCTCCCGCAGCGTTTACTCCGGGAACTGCACGTCGAGTCGGCAAGGGCCGGTGGTGCCATCTCGCAGGGCCATCTCGCAGTAGCTATGTAAAGCAACTTTCATGTTTCAACTCGTTGCTAAAGGGTGGCGCTGTTATCGTATTTAGCTCGGTCTCGGTGGATGCCAGCGGCCCAGGTTTCAAGGGTTAGTTTCCCAACTGAGTATCTTAGTAACGTTGGCAGCAACCAACGTTACTAGAACCCCTCAGTTGGGAAACTTGCCATAGATCCTGCTTTAATAAAGTGGCTTCTATCCGTACTCAAGATCGAGCTAATCGCGATTTCTCCCGCAGCGTTTACTCCGGGAACTGCACGTCGAGTCGGCAAGGGCCGGTGGTGCCATCTCGCAGGGCCATCTCGCAGTAGCTATGTAAAGCAACTTTCATGTTTCAACTCGTTGCTAAAGGGTGGCGCTGTTATCGCATTTAGCTCGGTCTCGGTGGATGCCAGCGGCCCAGGTTTCAAGGGTTAGTTTCCCAACTGAGTATCTTAGTAACGTTGGCAGCAACCAACGTTACTAGAACCCCTCAGTTGGGAAACTGCCATAGATCCTGCTTTAATAAAGTGGCTTCTATCCGTACTCAAGATCCGAGCTAATCGCGATTTCTCCCGCAGCGTTTACTCCGGGAACTGCACGTCGAGTCGGCAAGGGCCGGTGGTGCCATCTCGCAGGGCCATCTCGCAGTAGCTATGTAAAGCAACTTTCATGTTTCAACTCGTTGCTAAAGGGTGGCGCTGTTATCGTATTTAGCTCGGTCTCGGTGGATGCCAGCGGCCCAGGTTTCAAGGGTTAGTTTCCCAACTGAGTATCTTAGTAACGTTGGCAGCAACCAACGTTACTAGAACCCCTCAGTTGGGAAACTGCCATAGATCCTGCTTTAATAAAGTGGCTTCTATCCGTACTCAAGATCCGAGTAATCGCGATTTCTCCCGCAGCGTTTACTCCGGGAACTGCACGTCGAGTCGGCAAGGGCCGGTGGTGCCATCTCGCAGGGCCATCTCGCAGTAGCTATGTAAAGCAACTTTCATGTTTCAACTCGTTGCTAAAGGGTGGCGCTGTTATCGTATTTAGCTTGGTCTCGGTGGATGCCAGCGGCCCAGGTTTCAAGGGTTAGTTTCCCAACTGAGTATCTTAGTAACGTTGGCAGCAACCAACGTTACTAGAACCCCTCAGTTGGGAAACTGCCATAGATCCTGCTTTAATAAAGTGGCTTCTATCCGTACTCAAGATCCGAGCTAATCGCGATTTCTCCCGCAGCGTTTACTCCGGGAACTGCACGTCGAGTCGGCAAGGGCCGGTGGTGCCATCTCGCAGGGCCATCTCGCAGTAGCTATGTAAAGCAACTTTCATGTTTCAACTCGTTGCTAAAGGGTGGCGCTGTTATCGTATTTAGCTCGGTCTCGGTGGATGCCAGCGGCCCAGGTTTCAAGGGTTAGTTTCCCAACTGAGTATCTTAGTAACGTTGGCAGCAACCAACGTTACTAGAACCCCTCAGTTGGGAAACTGCCATAGAGCCTGTTTTAAAAAAGTGGCTCCGATCCGTACTCTAGAAACCGACCAAATGGCGATCGCAACGCCGCCATTTCTCCCGCAGCGTCCACTCCGGGAACAGCACGGGTGCATGTCGAGTCGGGCAAGGGCCGGTGGCGCCATCTCGTAGGGTCATCTCGCAGTAGCTGTGTAAACATCTTTCATGTTTCAAGTCATCGCTAAAGGGTGGCACTTTTATCGTATTTAGCTCGGTCTCGGTGTACGCCAGTGGCCAGGTTTCAAGGGTGAATTTCCCAACTGAGGGTTTTAGTAACGTTGGCAGCAACGAATTGGAAAACAGCGTTGCCAGATGGTCCCTCCAAAACCGCCAAACGGCTGGAGGTACAACACAAATCTAGCCAAAGCCGTAAAAAAATATAGCCAAAGTAGCCAAAAAGAAAAAACACGATTTTTAAGCCTTCTATTGGCAATTTGTTACACCATACAGAACACATTATAGTTTCTCTTTCAACCCTCAGATGCGCAAAGTTTGTGGATATTATGTCACTTGTAAATTAAACAAAAAAAAAGCTTCGGAAAAAATGAAAATCTGTAAAACACTGACCCTTTTTTTCGTAGGTTTTCAGAAGTACAAAACTCGCAGACTGCTTTATTGTGAAGCCCGGGAGATATGATCATACAGTAAAAGACCAAAAAGCAGAAGCAGAACAGTCAGAACACTGAGAGTTTCAAACCTGAATTGAAATATCTCAGCTCATTGCCAATATCCCACCCGTCTCTTTTTTCTATGTAGAATATGATTGTCCTTCATTCCGGTACACCCAATTTCTGATTGTATTGCCTTTTCTTGGGGTGGGCGACGGCTGGAAGGTAGTCAATTGTTTAGCGGTGAAGATGCGGACGTCATTTATACGAGCTTGGGTGTCAATTGTTTAGCGATGAAACTGCGGACTTGTCATTTTTACGAGCTTGGGTGCCTAGAGATTCTCGCAATGGGCACCATAACAGCGTTTGGAGAGTTCAGTCTACGTACGGGTAGAAGACGCGCTACCGGGCCTGTGGGAATCTGTTTGGTTTTCTCCAGTGCGCTGTGGGGAGACCGCTTGAACTCTGCAAGCATTGCTTCTCTGCGCATCGTGAAAGCCCCGATATTTGTAGAAGTTTGAAAACTTTTTCCTTCCTGTTTCTCTTTTGGACTAGCCAAAGAGACACAATTTGTTTCGAAACTGATTAGATAGTCGGCAATTAACTAGCCGAACCTGAATGTTTGACGTCGATCCTTAGCTTTGAAAAAGGTGGCCGCATCTTTAGAAATAGCTGAAAATAGCCACACAGCCCTCCACGAAATTTTAACACCAAATTTTAGCACTCGCCGTTTATTTTTTTTCACACTTGAAGGAGAGGAGAATAGAGGAGGAGAGAGTTGCGCGATCGCGCGCGGTGTGAAGGAGAAGCGAACGCACGCGCAGTGCACGCAGCTGGTA
>JAZHYW010034571.1:0-69633 GCA_037355805.1 Ixodes ricinus | reverse complement strand
CTGAGAATATATTTTTCGCGTTCTTTTGGCAATAGGCACTTTTTAAAGAGTGAAACGAGTAACTATATAGCTTTTTTATCATTTGTTGAATCCACTTTTTTTTCAGGTCCCAAAAATGAATTGAGTTGTTTAATTTCGATGAAACAGTAAATGAAAAGCTAGATTAACATATATGACTATACATCTCTTTCTTTTTACCTCAGTCGCACATATTTTACCTGAATCTAAAGGTTATCAGTCTGGTGGGTCGTCTAAAATGCGCGTGATTAGTAAACCTTTGCGTCGGAATATTAAAAGTCGAGTCCTACTGTGCTCTTGTACTTAGAAATTAGTTAGGGCATACAATCATAAAATGGGCACGTTCTCGCCATATATATTCTGAAATATAGATTATAAAATAGGTTTCACAATATATATGATGACGATGCAACCGAGCTTAAAGCAATAATATTTTCAAAATGTCAGGAGAGTTTTAGGATAAACCCTTACAGTCATACCTTTTATAGAAACTCTGAGCGGCAAGCACAACGCTTGCTTTCCTGACCAATATTGTTTACACTCAGCGCCGTGATGCAGGCGAATAATAATGCAGAAAAGAGTGACCTTCGTATTCAGTTCGGATATGGCCTAAAATAGAGCGCATTGAAGTGCACCTATAGCTTGGCGTTTGATGTTTGTTCTTGACAAGATGCCGGTCAATTCAATTTGTAAATAAGCATCACCCTTGCTCATTGGTGATTTGTTGTTAAATACAACAAATTGGTATTTTATAGTCTACTCAACATTAAAGCTACTTAATTGGTCACTTTCTGACGGTCTCCGTGCGCAATCGTCATAGTTCTGCCATGCGCCACTGTGTATGTACTTTGTTTTCATCCAGCCCACAGACACATAAAATTGTTGTTCATCAAATAAAAGAAGCAACAGACTTCTATATGTTTGAGAAGTTGAATATGCGTCAGGAACACAAGTTATTTAAATCAGCTTCAAAATGAAAAAAAAAAGGCATAAGTTTCTCCCAAATCACTTATACACTTGCCTCTCGAGGATAAAAACGCCGGAAAAGAGTTGCAGAGCATATTTCAGATAATTTGAAGGTGCATTAACTTATGATGTATATCTTTATGGTGATAGGCCCTTTATTTGTGTTGTCAAGTCTTCAGGTAGTAAGAAAATATTTGTTATTGTCATCAATAAATCTGACTGTAGAGTTCACATATCCGCTTCAGACCGACACGGGAGGACGATAATCGAAAATACGCCATCTGTTGAGTCTGCGGAACGTGCTTATTTGTTCGCTGTTTGGCAGTGTGAAACACCAGGTCGCGGGGTATGCCAAAAAGAACTGTGTGCTCACGTTATAGATCTGAAGGCAAATGCACGAAATGTGCAGAAAGAGATAATAAATGATATCCTTCTAAATAATGCCATACAGGACGCCTTACTGCAAAAATAACTATATAGGGATGCATGTTTTAAACGTAAACACGTTTGACGGAACTCCGTATGGTTGGGTCAAAAAGTTGAGAAATACAGACCTTCACAAACCAAGTCCTAAACATTTAGTGGCCCGAGGTTTCAATAGGTCGGGCTCAATAGGTCGACAGCCACTTAACCATCGGCGTGTGTCAACGGACTAGGGCACTTGAAGAAGAAAAAGTGAGTGAAGCAAACGACCCACCATAGATAGAAAAAAGCTGCTGCTCTCCACGTGCAAATAGTCGCCCTTGATAAAAAAAAATTCGGTTTTGACACGTCGGACTTTTTACTGTTCAGGACTTGGTTGGTTAAGGTGCGTATTTCTCTAATAGAGATGCGTGTAATGATGTTCCTAATTACACATAAATATCGCAAAGAACAGACAGTATATTTCTAATTTAAATCACATTAGGACATTGGATTGCATGAGCTCGAAACTTCTCAGAATACTGTCTTGGGAGGCTAAAGTGATATTTGGTTTTACGGGCACTTGTTTTGGGGCCTTATTTTACAACTCCGTGTTTTATCAGTCATGCGCGCTCTAACATTTTATGAGGCTGCAACATATCATCGCGACACTGCTATATATATAATATACTGCACAACTTTACAATTTGGACATCCCCTTTTGCTATACTTTGTTTCAGCTTAAAGGGGCATTGCAAAGGGACGAAGAAAACCAAAAGCTGCTTCGAACGGCGTGCCTATCAGTGTCAAACATGAACGTTCAGCGACGACATTGGTCTCTAGAACGTCGGATAATGATGATATAGAATTCTAGAGGTAGAACTGGCTAAATAGGCGCAAAGTACCCCTTCTGATCCTTTCAAGCACGTGACTCTCACTCATATATTTGCTTGGAACACCCATAAATTGGTGGGGCGCTCACATCTTCATAACTGGATGTTAATTTCCAACACTTAGGATGATCGCGCATGGTTGTTTCACGCTCTTGTCGTTTAGGTTCTCTATTGGCTCAGACCAATAACGTCATCAACAAAAGAAAATGCGCTCAAAATTCTGAACGTCTTTCAACTATTATGTTCAAAATACGCAAGATTTCTTGTTTATTTTATGTTAAATGTGTTCCTAGAGTCCCAGCAACTAATTCGAGTGAAAGCAATGCAAATAAAGAAAAATGGCCGGAAACGCTTTGCATGGCCCCTTCAAGTCCAGATGCAGCCTATGCTACAAACAAACACTAAGATTTTGGCTAGGTACAAAGATAAAGTGTCGCTAGAATTACACAAGGCATATGAAATTAGGACCACGGAGAAGAAATGTATAAGTGACACGTCCCTATCTTTATCTACAAATGAGTTTGAATTTTTGAAACGCGGGCTGAGCAGATAGGGTAAACAGGGTTTTTGTGGCTATATAACGTGTGAAGTTTCAATAAACTGCAGTTGAGAGTGCGCCTTGTCCTGTTTCCCTTCATCTGTGTCCCTGTATTTTTTCGGCGCTTTTTGTTTGCAATGAACCAACTGGCCCAAATCTCCACTTTACTGTGCTACAAGCACGAGCCTTTGGTCCCGACCACTTGCACTGCAGGAGCGCGCGTGCTTGGACGCTGAAATCCCGGAGCTCGCTTTTTTAGTTTCTGATACGCTCACACTTAAAGTGAAACGTTGAGAACATCACATTTCAACAGAAAACTGAACTGTTTAACAAGGTTTGCACGTGACAGTATCGCACTATATGCGAGTGGTCAGAGATTTCTTTTTGCTGAGAAAATCAGATCCCGAGGTGCAAAATGCACACTGCAGAAGGTTTGCGCTCAGTGCAACCCATGTATTCAGAAACAAAAATTATTCTTGCTTGGTGCAGCGTCGTGAGGAACGGCGCGAGCGTCTGGCACCCCGAAAACGCGCTTTCTGGCAGGAGTGATATCGCAAACGAAGTAGTTTTGCAGGATCACGCTGTCTGCTCTGTGTCGAAGAGCACCTTCAACGCAGTAGGTTATTAACTCCTCCCCCTTTTTTCTTTTTTCATTTGACGATGCTCCTCCAGAGAATACTTATTTATTTCTGAGGGACTCCCTCCTTTGTTGGGGGGTGCCGATTCGGCAATTATATTTCTGTCATTTGTTAGCAGTAATTCTCCATTTCTCTTTGCATCAAAAACTGTGAAGTTTAAACAAAACTGCGAGAATTTGAGCGGCTGCCGACTTTCGGCTGTCCCTCAAAGGCCACTATAGTCTTTCTTTTCAGGTATCCCTGCCGTACACACTTGTAGTTCTATTTATCGTCAGGTTAATCAGCTATATTCAGTCTTTTCAATGCTTCTATTCTCGGGGACAACTTTCTCAGACAGTTCAGCAACAACGAAAACATGTTTGAGTGCCTCAATGATGTGTACATGTAAAATAGTTCATGCAACGATTTTTGCACTTTCAGTAAATACCGCTAAGAGGTAATCCCTGACGTTGATAGCTTGCAAAAACACTCATTAGTTTTCTTCTCTGCTCAACGGCAGACGCAGAAAAAATAAAGGAAAGAAACAGCTTTCCCCTCCTCAACTCGCTATTAGAACAGGCGGCAATGTGATCTGACGCTCATTGTATACCGCCATTGTTCATCATAGTCATGCGCTGGGGTTGGCAAAGAATAAAGCATGGGTTGAGATTTAGGCTTTATTAGAGTTCGGCTATTCTCATCTTTGATTGAACACGAGCCAACACGAATGTTTGGCGATGCTGATTGCCAAGAACCCGAGCACTTGGCTCAGGCTCATGACAACCGAGTACGTCACAGTGTCGCATGACTCGCGGTAAAAAGTCGTGATGTGCTATGCCCCTGAATAGAAAAGGTAGCGACATCTTCTCCCTCCTCCTTTGACGCACACACCTTTTATCTTTATGTTTTGCTTTTTTACACCCGCGCGTCGACTGTAGCGCCGCCTGGAATGGTCCAAGATAGCAGACAGCCTTCCTATACTTGAGTCAGAGCGCAGTCAAAAGGCTGAAAACACGCAAATACATACGCACAGGCTAAAAGCGCACTGTCACTGTCTACCAGCCTCGAAGGATGTGCTCAAAGAAAGACGATGAAAGCCGTGACGTTGCACAGTCGGCGTTATTTGATTGGCGACATGAGCTCATAGTATGCACTGCACTCCGACAGCATAGGCATTCCTTCTCCCCCTCCTCTGACGCGCACACCTTTTATCTTTATGTTTCGTTTTTTTACACCCTCGCGTCGAAGGTAGCGCCGCCTGGTTTGGCCCATGATAGCAGGCGGCATTCTTCAAAGGATGTCGCTACTTTTCTGTATAAATGGGCTTTAGTGATGGCATGTGACGTCATGGTGTCAACAACGCTTATACATCTACATGGTGTCACAAAAGAAAATTTACACGGTATTTTGTACCGCAAAAATAAACTAGGCCTCGGGGAACGCTTATTCTCCGCCCAAAGGTAGGGCTACAGGTCACAACCAGATGCCAAAGTTTCAGCCCGATCCGATAACTTAATAAAAAGTTATAAGTGATTTCCTGAAAATTTCAATGGGAAAATGGCGGCCGACGGAGTTTTCAAACACATGGGGCTCTATGGCACCAAAAACCGAAAACGGGCAAAAATGGGCTCCACTTTCCCATTGAAATTTTCAGAAAATCACTTATAACTTTTGATTAATTTATCGGATCGGGCTGAAACTTTGGCATCTAGTTGTGACCTCTAGCTCTACGTTTGGGAGGAGAATGAGCGTTCGGCGATGCCTAGTTTATTTTTCATGTGAAAAGACCGTGTAAATTTTCTTTTGTGACACACCCTGTATATTCTGTTGCAACTCAAGAATGTAGGGCGAGGGAAAAGAAGGCCAGGGAGGGACAAGCAGATCGAAATTTGTAATAAAAACAATTACCGTGAACCGTTTTGAACCGGTTACCGTTATATTTTTTCCGGTTCAGTTCCGGTTCAGTTCCAAGATGGTGGCGAAGATTTCGGTTCGGTTCCAGTTCCGGTTCGGCTAAAAATAACGGTTTTGTTCCGGTTTTCGGTTCGGGTTCGGTTCCACTCGACACCCTGGAGGACACTGACCCAGAGGACGCCAGCCTGGCTTCCTCATTGAACTGTAGCGGTGTTTCATTGGACATAGCGGCATACATTGCTGTTGATAACTCGGTGGCTACTTGCAGAGCAGACACTATCGAAACTTTGATTGAGGAAGTGCTTGAGCCGCCCGGGAAGCACCATCAGTGACATTTGATGCAGCAGATGCTGCTGTAAGTGTGCTACTGAAGTTCGTCCTGGAAGAGGAAGGTTCTGAAGCTTTTCTCAGGAACATTGGCCACATGTCGTCTGTCATTGCAAGACACCGATTTGCACAGAGGAGGAGGCAGTCAAAAGTCACCGGATAGATCGGTTCCCCCACCAGTGGCGTGTGAAACATTATTTTAGGGGCGAGACTCCTTAGGGGCTAGCTCTGTCCGTCCGTCCGTCTGGCTGCTTCAGTGCTCGTGCACCTGCTCGTGAGCTCACGAGCACATACTCACATTCTCGTGTAGGGAAAAAAAAAAAAAAAAAGATGAATAAAATTAGGAAACAAATGATGAAAAAAATATATGTCTGCGCAGTCGACAGGATTCGAACCTGTGCGGGGAGACCCCAATGGATTTCTAGTCCATTTGCCTTAACCACTCGGCCACAACTGCGGGACGAGTAGGGGCTCTGAGATGTGGTAGTAACTCAAGAGCTGGGGATGTCATGGATGAAACGTTGCATGTAGCCGCTCAACGTCTATACAGGAGAGGGCGCTGCGGTCAAATGCGTATATAATTGCGTTAAACTTTGCATGCATTGGCTCAACGTTTATACACGAGAGGGCGCTGCGGTCAAATGCTCAAATGCGTATATAACCATGTTCCATACCACACATTCTCTTTCTGACATGGATGAAAACGAACGAAAGGCTCGGCATGCTGCGGCTCAGCGTCTACGCAGACAAGCACCACCAGAGCTGCGCCCCAATCAACATCATTCACCATGTGGAGATGCGGTCAATTTTTTTTTCTTCTTTTGAAGCCAAAGAAATGTCCCTTTTTAAGTATCTCTTTTTCATTCTGTGTTTATTGGTCAACAGCAACTTAGACATGCCCAACATGATAATTAGGGCACTTCTGTTAAGACGAACATCTGATAAGTCAAACAAATTTTCAGGGTCCCTTCGTGTTCGTAGGGGAGTGTACTGCATTTAAGCGTAATGCGGCATCTCGAAATCAACGTCCTCTCTCGATACGGGGCCCACTTGGGTACCTTTCCTCGTTACGCCTACTGGCCACGTGTCATTCGAGGTTTCTAATGTGCCACAAAACAACTTTTGCAACACTTTTGAGGACTTTAAACCCTCCCTGTCGCACTCAAAAACTCTGCTTTTCATTTTAGAGCGGAGCTGTTAAGGGCTAGTTTCCCCAGTATCGTGTCCGTCAGCAAACAAATGATGACACTAAATTCTGGACAGCTGCCGCCATGTATGAGCGACAGCGGCAACCAGACAACCAGCTTGCCGGTTGTCTGGTTGCCGCCATCGCTCATAGTTGGCGGCAACCTTTCCAGCCTTTCCACTCTAGCTTGCCGACTCACGGCTGGCCATTACTTCATTCCCACCACAGTACAGCTTCACTGATCTTCCTTCTTCCCCAGAGTGTAAAGGCTGAAAGTTTTCTACAAATAAATTTGCAAACAAAAAAGAAGGCTCGAGGTACACCTAAGAACTTCTTATGAGTTGTGAATGCAAAAGCATGCATGCTGTTCTTCCGCTCCCGTGTTTCATTTGCAGCGTATCTGCATTGGCCGTGCGAGCGCCCTCCCAGCCCTCTACTCGCAGCTCTGACCTTGGACGCCTCCATGTTGCAGGCGCACTCGCGGCACGGACACGCAGCGCCATGGGGTGGCGATCGTTGAAACTGACGCGCGCAGCGGCCAATGGGAGACTCGTCGACGTGCACCAGCCAATGGGATTGAAACCGAAATCCATCAGCTTTGCTCCGCTCCTTTGGGATCGGGGAAACTAGGTGCTGCTGTTTAGGCTTTTGCGTGGTTTCATAGCTGGGAGATGGCTTCACTTCGAAAAAGGATTTAAGGTGCCGTTTGGGGCGCTTCAAACTGATGACGTTGGCTCGCTCCATGGGACAGTTAATGCTTTCACAGTACCGTAAAGTTCCGAGAAACGCCCGCCCCAAGAGGTCGCCCATCCCGTTTTTCTGGCTAAATATCTGTAACACCCCCGATTCCTGTCGGACGTCACACGATGTCCGACGAGAATCGCATCAATTGGACAATTACCTGTACCAGCACGTCTGACAAGCAAGTTCATAGCAAGTTCCCGCTTTTTCTTCCACGATCTGCGCACGAGATATCGGCTCCTGTAACATGCAAGTTGTTCCCGTGTATGTTGCATCGTGAAATATGATTCTGCTGCGTTTGCTATCTGCAGTATTTGTTCCCGTAACATACGAGTTTGTAGCGTATTTCCGCGTCTCTTGTCCGCGATCTGCACGCGTAATATCGGTTCCCGTGACTGGCAAGTTTGTAGCGGGTTCCTGCATGTTTATTGCACCACAAAACTTGAATCCGCTGCGTCTGCAATTTGCGGTATCCGTTCCGGTCAGATGCGAGTTCTTGGAGGGTTTCCGCGAGTCCTTTGTACGGTGAGACGCAAATCTGCTGCATCCGCAACCTGCGGTACCCTTTCCTGTGACACAGGAGTTTCGCGGCAAATTCCCGCGTGTTTATCGCAGCGTGAAACGCGACTCCGCGGTGTCCGCGATCTGCAGTATCAGTTCCCGCTTCCACGTGGTTTGTAGCCGGTGCCAGGGTGTTAATCATTAATTTTTGATAAAGTTTTGCTGTGGCATCCCCAAAGAGAGCCCACCCCATCTTTTTCACCATTTTTCTCTTCATTTTGGGGTAGGCGATCTTTCGGAGCTTTACGGTAATAAGAAAAAAGCCCGACAAGGGGCGTCAATAGGCGTGGAGACACGAGGCAGCTGCAACTAAAAGACACCGAAACTCGCACTACTTTGGCGCTTCTGGAGTCGATTTTACGAATGAAAGCCGCTGTGAGGAGTTTGAGACTGTGGCTGGGTCCCCGGAATTTTCTTCCAGCGTCGGTGAAAACCCTGGTGCGGGGCATCGGGGTTCGACACAAACAAAGCATACTGTTTGGTGTGCCGAGAAATGTGGTTGGTCTTAATTCTTTTGGGTGCTGCCGAGCACTCGACGCAGATGAGGCACAACGAATGCTCTTGAAGGAGAGAAAAGGACCACCTGTGAGCACATGGAAGTGAGCGAGAGCAGGCAACATTGAGAGTGAGACAATGCACAAGAAAAGCCGGGAGAGGAGTTATGTGCTGGGTCCAATCGGAGGGGTGGGACTTTGGCCAATCTGAGTTTCTCTCAGGGGGTGATTTCAGATAAGATCGACCAAAGGGTGGCTGGTCGACATTTTTAAATCAACTGATGTTTCAGAGCGCAGCTCTTAGGCGCCCGTTTCCGGCTTGAGCGGCGTCGCCGTCGGGCGTAACCGCGTGGTGCATGATGGGTAATTTTCCCCGCTAAATCTAGCGGGGGATATTTTCCCCGCTAAATCTAGCGGCAAATTTTTCCTGCTAAATCTAGCGGAAAAATTTCCCGCTAAATCTAGCGGAAAATTTTCCCCGCTAAATTTAGCCGGAAATTTTCCCGCTAAATTTAGCGGAACATTTTCCCCGCTAAATCTAGCGGAAAATTTTTCCCCGCTAAATCTAGGGGAAAATTTTCCCCGCTAAATCTAGCGGAAAATTTTCCCGCTAAATCCAGCGGAAAATTTTCCCCGCTAAATCTAGCAGAAAATTTTCCCCGCTAAGTCCAGCGGAAAATTTTTCCCGCTAGATTTAGCGGGAAATTTTCCCCACTAAATCTAGCGGAAAATTTTTCCCGCTAAATTTAGCGGAAAATTTTCCCCGCTAAATCTCGCGGAAAATTTTCCCCGCTAAATTTAGCGGAAAATTTTCCCCGCTAAATTTAGCGTGGAAAACCCCCCCCCCCTCCTCCGAGGTTACGTGACCCCCCCCCGTGCCTCCCCTCCTCCTCAAGAGCTGCGCTCTAATTCGGCGTTACAGGGAGTTGTAAACGGCTTTCATTTTTTATATGCCATTGTCTAGTGCCTGGTATAAACGAATCCACACTTAGTTTTGACCAGAAAAAAGATTTGGGGACAGGAAAAATCCTAAGGCACGAAGAGGTGGACAGTTGCATTAACGCGCACTGATGGAGGGGGCATGTTTGGGAGCGAATAACTAAAATGATAACATTAGGAGAATTCTAATACTTTTTAAATGCAAACTATGGATACAGCTTGCTTGTAATATAAAGTAATAATATTTATTTAAATTTTATTAATTTTTCTAAAAATTGCCAAACATGCCTGCTCGAACGGCAAATGGCAAAATTCGGAGGCCTGTATCTCATGAAATAATTTAGTCATTATTATATAATTTGCCCATAGTATTCTACTTATATATGGCTATTATTTAAAAAATAGATAAGGTATCTGAGTGATACAATAGTCAGGATATATATAGGCAAACATGGGAAAAAATCAAACAACGAAAAATTCCGATGCGAATTAAAAAAAACATTACCTTTTATTTTTTTTTATTTGGGTAACCCTGTTATACTCTTATTCGTCATTCATTTCTATTAAAAACATGTTGCATTATTTTATTGAGAAAGAAAAAACAACTCCCCAAAGTAGGGTCCTTTTTCAAGCCTACACTTAGCAGTGCCCTATCCAAGATGTGACTCCTGACTTCCAGTTTCATGAAACTAACTAGTGATAGGCCGAACTGTTGCCGAATCGAAAGTGCGGCGCCGAATCTTGGGATTTGGCAAAGCCAAACTTTTCTAAAGATTCGGCAAAAGTTCGGCAAAAATACATTGTTACCAGACTTAACATTGATATTTACATTTTTTCTGGCGAAAAAATGGTTTTATGTTTTTTTTCTTAACTTAAATGCAACATGTTATGCATAATGACATAGTTATTACTAGATAAGGTGATATTCTACAAGATAATTGTATCGGTATCATTTTTGTGTGTTTACTGTCAATTTTCGTGACTCCTTGCAGAAGTGCCATGACAACGAGGTAGGAAGCTGAGCGCGCGCAGTCACGAATCACGCTACGAGAGTTTCGGTTTTGAGGCATCATCAGCGCAAGCCTGCATGTGTGTGTAACATCAACCTCCTTGGTGTACATTGTTAAAATGAAGGCAATAACGCTGCATTCTTGCTTTCTCTGGGACTCACCGTTTTGTGTGCAAAAACGAATGCAAAGGTTGCTGAGCCTTCACCGGAAGAGATAATAATAATATTGTACATATGCATGTTTTTCGATTTGAGTCACTTGAAGTCAGCTTTGCATGAAAGTGTGTGTCCCATATTAGCAACGTCTCGTTTTTAACTTTTAAAATGCCAGTTTCTGGTGTTAGGACCACGACCAACTCTATTTAGAACACACACAAACATTTCGGAAGATAGGGAGAGTTAGGAATGTCGGATGTGCAACGTCGAGCATTATAGTTCTGTGTTTAGTTTTATGCAGATACATGAAAATCAAGAAATAACACTAATTGAAAAAGCAATATTATTTTGTTTTGGAACACACTACTTGTGAGCTGAAAAAAGAATTTTTATAATTGCGAGGAGTGCTTTAGAGTAATAGTCAGCCAATGTTTCAGAATGCACCGCATCATTTGTCACTTGCACAGCGGACTGCGTAAATTACTGGTCAATCTTCTATTCTTGAGGCAGAAAATATTGAAGCGAACCACACTCGCTCATAAACGCACAGTTACCGTGTTGCCTACTCCACACCGCACCGTAACCGCTGGTCGTACTAGTACTACCCTAGTCCTACTATAGTACTACACTGCACGATGATAACCACACGACTGCACAGCGTCCATTTGCAATCCATGGCCCCGTTGGCCCCGTCGCGTTCCCGCGTGTGCGCAGACATTTGCAGAATTTTCGTCGAATCTTCGCCGAACTTTCCTTCAAAAGTTCGGCATTTGCCGAACTTTGCCGAATCAGAAGTTCGGCAGATTCGGTCCATCACTAAGACTAACACACATCTTTTATATATTTTTATTCAGATGAGGTCACTGACAACTAGAGCAATCGGTCACGCACTAAAAGTGAGGAGAAACTGTATACAGCATTTTACACACAGCATACAAAAAGGTATCATATTAGAGACTAGTGATTCGAGAAAAGATGATGCAGTGTGAAGTTTTACTTTCCGGCATAATTTATATTTAAAATAAAAGAAACAACTGTACGTCCACACACAAAAATAAAGATAGAATACTAAAATTGTTTACGTTAGTTATGTATTTCCGGGGACAAACCATTTCAGGTGAGCGGAGCCACCGCGCCGGACTGTAAGAGCTTCGATACTCTCGGTGTACGAATCGATCGTGGCAAGCCGAGATATTTTATCCTGCGCGAGGGTAACGTTTCATGATTCTCATATGGTGATCAGATAAAGATTATAAGCTATCATCAAGTAAAATAGTAGGTTAAATACCCCGCGAAGAAGACTGTGATAAATAACATAACCCTGCATTCAAAAAGAGCAGTCTTTGGGAAATCAAATTCGGCACGTTACGCTAAGGCTTTCCTCGATGTACCCATTTAATAAAGTTTCTTCTAACCAGGTACGACTGTCTGTGCTACATATATGTCACAGGTTTGTTCTGTTGATGACTTGCACTGCCGCCACGCGTGCCAAGACTGAATGCCAGGAAAGGCGCACACCGTCAGCCACTCTTCTATTTTTTTGTTGACGATACCGAACAAGCTCATTTTCGTCCAGATACGCAAGATGTATCCAGTTTCTCAAATAGAACGCTCACCATTGTCCTGGCCGTCTGAATTGCGTTCATTGAACATTCTCTCAGGTTGTTCAGCATGGCCTGGTGCTTCACGAGTCCGCCAACTCCGTCACATGCATTTTCCCATTTCCAGATGCAGAAAATAACCACTGGGCTTGTGGGCAATCATTCTGTGCCAAACTGGTGAAGCTGGTAGCGATTCTTAAAATGACTGGCGGCCCCGTCACTTACGTACGTCACGTGCGAGTATGCCGCAACGTTGTCTTCAACCCACTCTTTCATCATTTTTTCTAGAGCCAAGGACGTGGAGAGCGACGTCGTCACACAGGTCCTCAACGATGATAGCAACGCTGTTTGTAGATTTTCTTGTCGTCACTACACATGTAAATATCGTAACTTTTTTTCTTCAGTGGTATGCTTTAACTTTGTCAGGAAGCACGATGGTCCGGTTTTCAGCAAAATCAAAATGAAAGACAATGCTCCTGCATTGCATGCAGCTGCTTTTCATCGTAGATCGCTTTACTTGCGTTTTTCGAATATGGTTGTGAAATATCCAACATTCAACCGTTACTTGAACGACCTTTAAAAAATTCTTAAAATCCAATTTTTTTTTTCTTCTTTACATGGTTGTTGGATTTTTATGTTGTAAGCACAATCTCTTCATCCTCTGGGATATGAAGTTCCTGGAGTGTAAGAGACCGGCCTTTTGGGCAGTGATCACAGTCTCCTTAAAGACAGAGACTTGTTAGTGGGCCGCACAAAAATGCTGAGTTAATTTCACCAGTGTTGAATGTTGAGCCTGTAACGTTCTCTACAGTGGCAATACAAAGGTAATAATTGGTGCAGCACACTTCCTGGTGTGGAATACATTTGACTCATCTAGGGCGCAAGGAATAAAGTTTTGTTAGCCCAACGCCTGAATCAGGATGTTTGTCTTTGTATACAAAACCTCTCGGACGGAGCGTGGCAGGAAGCGCTTTGGCACGAACATTTTCTCCCGTCGAGCATGACAGAGATCACGTCCCTCTGGTTGGGACCTTCGTGCGAACATTGTAGCTCGTCTTTCGCGAAGTACTCTAGGGCAGCAGACAGGTTCTCAGGGCTCACCTTGCACCTCATGTAGGGATCCGGCTCATACCACACGCCACGCTTTTCCTTACCTAAAACGTAAACACTGTCGCCATGTTAACCTTTCTTAGGTTAACATGGCGACAGTGTTTACGCTCTATTGTAATTAGGCGGGGCTTGAGTATTTGGGGGTTCTGCTCTCTGTCGGTGTGCCTCTTTGTGCCTGATATTATCGCCCGCGAAGCCAGTGAGTGGGATAGCGACAGGCACGACTGCTCAGTAAACAGTCATCAGCGGCTATATTTTGCTGGTTGAAGCGGACCCCTCTTCCTTCACAGCGAGCGGGGAAATACGAAAAAAGATTGTATTGGCCGTTTTGCCAGAACTAGCGACGAGTGTCGCCTGCTACTTCCGTCAACTATTGCGTTATAATCGTGATCTTCGCGAGGAAATGATTGTTGCCTAGCCGCAGAACACTGAAAGGGAATGCTTGAATATGTTTTTAATCTAGATATAAGTCAGGGATGTATATAAGAGAGAGAAATGGAGATAGAGTAGGGGCTCTCAAATTGGGTTCCGCGAGCTGGTTTTATGAGTTGCGCGAACACCCAAATTGCACCCCCCACGCTGCGCAGCAGGGCCCTGCAAAGCGCCTTCATCTCACTTTGTACTGACATCGCAGTTGATATGGTGGGGATACTATATGAGAAGGAACCCAAGCAAAATTGCCTGCGATTGTACTTATGTCGCTTCTTGGTCAGCAAATATGGACGGGGGGGGGTTCCAGAGCAATTTTAGGCTTCCTAGGGTTCCGTGGGACCAAAAAGTTTGAGAACCCTTGAGATAGAGGGTAGAGAAAGGAGCATACAGTGCCGTAGGAAAATAAAGTAAACAAAGTTCCCAGTGGCAGATGGCTGCAGGATCTTTTCTCGGATCACTAGTTCGTAATATGATAGCTCTCTGTACACAGTAGTTTCTCCTCAATTTTAGTGTGTGAACGATTTCTATAGTTATCAATGGCCCTCATCTGAATAGAAAGATATAAAAGATCTGTGTTAGTTTCATGGAAACTGGAACTCAGAGTCACATCTTGTATGAAGTACTGCTAAGTGTAGGCTTTGAAAAAGGACCCTACTTTGGGGAGTTGTTTCTTCTTTCTCAATAAAATAATGCAACATGTTTTTAATAAAAATGAATGACGAAATAGAGTATAACAGGGTACCCAAATCTTTAAAAAAATCGAAGGTGGAGTTTTTTTTTTTTTATTTGCATCAGAAATGTTTTGTTGTTTGATTTTTTTCCCCATGTTTGCCTAATTATATCATGACTATCGTATCACTCAGACACCTTATTTATTTTTAAAATAATAGCCATATATAAGTAGAGTACTGTCTGCAAATTATATAATAATGACTAAATTATTTCATGAGATAATGGCCTCCAAATTTTGCCATTTGCCATTCGAGCAGGCATGTTTGGCAATTTTTAGAAAAATAAATAAAATTGAAATAAATATTATTATTTTATATTACCAGCAAGCTGTACCCATAGTTGTGCATCTAAAATGTATTAGAATTCTCCTAATGCTATCGTTTTAGTTATTCACTCTCAAACGTGCCCCCTCCACCAGTGCGCGTTTTCGTGCCTTACGATTTTTCCTGTCCCCAAATATGTTTTCTGGTCAAACCTAGGTTTGATTCGTTTATACCAGACACTAGACAATAGCATATAAAAAACACTCAGTTGATTTGAAAGTGTCGACCAGCCACCCTTGGTCAGACCTATCTGAAATCACCCTAGGGCTGTTCACACTATCTGGAAAGGCATTTGTAACATCGCTGCCTTTACTTTACATGTATGATGCCTCGAAGCATGCCAAAACGTAGGAGTGGAAATCCACTTTAGAACAAGATTGAGATGATCTCCTATCACTTCCGTGGTTATGAAGCTTCAACGGCCCGAAGTTGGGTCAAGTTTCGGGGCTTAGGCTTTCTGTCCAAGTCTTCCAATGACTTAAAAATTCAAATCTTTTTCAAACTTAGAAGATTGAATTAAACCTTAACCCTTTGAGAGACAATCTAAAATATAAAAACTTAAAATCAACACTTCTTAACTCGCTACATTTTTTTGTGTTTCTTTTTTTACTTCCGAGACGTTCCTCTTTCAATAATTACAGGACCCAGCAATAGATGACACTCAGTCCCTTCATCCCCCTGTCACTTGGCGTTAGCTTCCCCCCCCCCCCAACTGTTGAGTACTGCCGTCTGCACGCAGACAACGCTTGGCAGCGGTGCCTCTCAGGGGTATTCACACAAAGGAGAACTCCGCAGACGGATGTCGTGGCGCTGCAACAGCCCGCAAAACTCTATCTGCAGCTCCAGCAGTCACACGGACAGTGGGAGTGGCGGCGAGCCGTGAGGGATATCAGTGTTACCTGGCGAGTTAGCGGTCGCAGTTTCACTGCGCTGCTAGGAACAGGAACTGACGAGCGACCTTCTACCTGCTAAAAGAAGGTGCTGGTGAAAGGTTGGATGCAGAACAAAGAACTTGGGGGACACAGCACCAGTTGTACGAAGAGCTTCTTGAAAGAGACACTGCCGATTATCAGATACTCCTTCGTGTGCCCCATGACGTCTTCGTCGAACCGCTGTCCCGCGTCCATCCGCAAATGTAAAAGCAGACAACAAACATGAGGCATCCTGTGCGGGTTCCGATAGTGTTTTTAACGTCAGCAGCCGCAGAGCGCATGTGCAGTCAAACCCACTTATAACGATCCCACATACAACGACCTATCGGTTATAACGACCAGCTTTCAGAAAATATACAAGTTCAAGGCCTTACCCATTAAAATTGGTCCAGATAAAACGACCGTTTTTCAAAGCATCATACTGTTACAACGAACACAAAGTCCGCTTCTGGAAGAAAAAAAAAAAATCTCGCGCGCAAAAAGAAAAAAAAAGAAAAAAAAACTAAATTTCGAAAAGGAAAAAAAAAAAAAACATCGCGCGCGAAAAAGAAAAAAAAAAAAGTAAAAGAGCTACATTTTGGGCGCGGCGCTTCGGGAGACGCTCAAGGTCATTTCCACAGCCGCGCAGCAGGGGAGGAAACAAAACTACAAAAGTAAAAACGCTCTCCCGGGTCGCGTAGTCTGCCGATTGTGCGTACGCGGGAAGGAGAAGAAAAGGCAAAGGAGGAAGTCAACCACGCTGTGCTGTGTTCGTTCGTTCTATGTTTGCAAACTCTGTATTCAACTCAAGAAAAACTCAATGCTCGGTGTAAGGTGGCTAGCCCCATCACCATCGTGACCGTTTGTTTACTTTCGCCATTTTGGTATCGGTATCACGCACATTCTCTCGCGTTAAAGTGAACCGTCTGCGGACTCGTGTCTGTCGGTTTAAAGTGAAAAAAAAAAGAAAGAAGAAACACTATGAGGCTTTATTTAAACGAAAGGGCATCACGCTGGCGGAAAAAGATACCCGACGAGCTCGCAAAGTGTTGTTTGAAAGACGACCCTGCCAGAGGCGACGGCCGCGGACTCGTACATGCGCAGGAAGCGCGGCACTTAAAACGCTTTAGACCTAAGCAAGTATTAATTACCTCTGTGGACAGCGAAGAACCATCGTCCGACTAGTGCACGGCATTTTTTTTTTTTTTTTTGTGTTGGCGTGCGTTTTATAAAATTTGTTCTATGAGGTATGTGGTCAATCTTCATTGTTTTACTTGTGTGGTAGAATCGGCAGTAATTTACTTTTTGATTTTCTGAAAGCTAAATCTGCCTGCGCGTTAGAATTAGGGGCGCGTTAGAATCTTGCAAACAGTTACTTTAAATAAAGAGCTGGCAGAGTGAAACTACATATACCAGCTTCATCATCCTTATTTATAATGTTTTAAAGGTAAGTCCAGATATAACGAACTACTGATAAAACGACCACTTTTCGCGGAACTATCGCGTTCGTTATAAGTGGGTTTGACTGTATGCATTGAAAAACGATGTCACTCACCCACCGGGTACGGCGAAAATTGCGGGAACCTCGCGAGCATTTCTTTGGCAGTTTTTTCCCCCTATCGACACCTTGATGCTTGTCTTTGAGCAGAGATCGCTGCTTACAGTCCCACAATGCCGAAGCTCCTCAACGAGGAAAATGAAGAAGAATGTGGCGCCGTCATTTAATTTTGCCATTTCGCGTGGGACTACAACAACAGGAACTACAGTAATGGTGCAGGTGATTCTGAAGAGCACGAAAAGAGCACGGAGGCCCCCATGGCCAAACGAGGCAAAAGAGTATCGCTAAAAGCAGCGAAAAACGAACTACTCCGCCGCCCACCTGCAGAGCATTTGTGCTGACAGAATGAACAGGAGGAGGACGGCGCCAAGAAGCGTCAAGAAGGGATGACGTATGTCTCACGTGATGCGCACTACACGGAGGAGCGTGGGGGATTTTTCCTTCGTGTGGGTACTACCCCTTTAGGCAGCTTTAGGGGCATTTCTGACGGCGCAGCCACTCGAAATGTTAGAGAAAGCCACAGAGCCGTGCGTAAACACTTGGCGGGAGTTTGAGGCAAGTACGGAAGCCTCTTTAGTTCTACTAGCAGGTTCCTTGCCCAACCCAATCGGTTCCCCCTGGTGCCGAGAGTCCACCTCCACGGGCTCCATCAGTCGCAAGGCATGCCTCAAATTTCGACACTGTACAGTGAAACCCGTTTAGAACGAACCCACGTACAGCGAATTATTGTCAATATCGAACTCACGGAAGATTTAAATAAAAATGCATGTAAAAAGTATGTTTTATAACGAACAACATATTGGCTATATCGAACTTTTTCCCCGCGGGAAGGCTTCCAAAAACGCGCAAACAATCGTCTTCTAGCCTGTCCCTTCCCCCAAAAAAGAAGTAGGAAAGAAAGAAAATTCCAAAAGCTCAAGTTGCAAACGAAATTGAGCTAAGAGAGGCGATTCAGAAGGGGAGAAAGCTAAAAATACACTCTGCACGCACGCACAGAAAAAAAAAACTTTTCATTCCAAAGCGTTTGCCCACGAAGAGAAGCGATTCAGAAGGGGAGATAAGCTAAAAGAACAAACTCTGCAGGCATGCAAAAAAAAGAAAAAAAAAGCTTTCTAGCGCATTGTTACAAGGCGGAAGTGAAGAGATGAGAAAGAAAGAGAAGCTCTCGCCTTACAACGAACTCATCGTGGAAGTTCGTTGTAAGTGTTTTTGCTATATCGAACTACTTGCTATATCGAACTGATCGTAGCGTTTCTTGCTGTTCGTTATAAAAGGGTTTCACTGTAATGTCACGTAAGGACCGTGTCGTCGCTTAATGTATCCCAAAACTGCTACGCTTCATTTTCAACTATGTCAGACTACGAGGCAAAAGAGCAAAAGACTAACACACGACGAAAATCTAATGGTGCTCAAAAATAAAGCCAAACAAAAGTCACGTTACGAGATATAGCAGACACTGACTGCAGTTCAGTACGTGAAAGATGGAAACGTTTCTGAGCGTTGCTAGATTTTCATTGTGTTCAATGTACGCTAAATGGCTCAATTCTTCACCATGTTACAGGAAACCTGCATGTTTCTACTGCATCCAGGAATATGTCGCTTTGCCCTTAGCGGAATGCCACACCTCTCGCGGACACTTGGCCTGTTCAAATGCGGACACGCCGCAACTTTGAGCCCAAGGAAAACACCTACCGGATAACAATGTCATAGTACCACAACCACAATTTTTACGTCGCCCGCCAAGGCATCTGCAAGGTACAGATTGAACACCGGTGCTGCATCAACGTTCGGCTGGGACCTCGATCGTCAGCGAGGACACAAGTGATGGCTGAATGCTGACGCGGCACTCTGTATAATCCGTGACTCGCACAGCCCTCAGTAGGCGGCGTAGGAGACTTCAGCAATATGGTCCTGCTGTCTAGGAGACCCTGGGGGTCGAGGAGCACTTGCCTGTCGGCCCTGGTCGTTGTCCGGCAGGTAGCCGCGGCGGGGAAAGCCCCGGGCAGTGTAGGGCCTCCCTGGGTGGGGGGGTGCTCCGGGCCCTGCCAAGGTCACATCAAGGTCACAATGTGTCGCCGGAAAAGTTTCGAAATCGGCGAGACCAGTTATTTACTTCTGGTGTTCCCCAGGGCCTCGGCGCCTTTGCTGTCTTTAATTTCTGTAAACGGTAAGGCTTTCAAGATAAAGTATACAGAGGTGTTTGATTTTAATTCTGAACAGACTTTTTTCAGAAAAAAGGGGGTGAGAGTTAGACTACTGCCGTTTTCGCCATGTATTTACCAGGCTCGGCAGACATTATGTCAGGGGATAATAGTCATTGTAAGTACCCTAGGCCAATTAACTAAAATCCGATAATTCACTTTTTAGTCATTGGTTTTAGGGGTCATGTTGCAAGTGCAGTATTGATGACAATTACTATTGGAAAACATATCACTTTTAAGAACTTGCAAAAATGTAATGGTTTTCTAGACATTAACGGATAAATATTCATCATTTTTAACCCTAATTAAAAATTTAGCACAAAAGATGTGCAGCAAGCCTTGCACACGATTACGCTTAAAAAGTTTGACCTTGTTTCAATCATGTCATCACTATCTCAGCAGCGTGTCCTCGGTGGGTACGCAGACACAATGACAAATTGACTGTAACAACTATGTCACTCTTCTAAGCGTCATTGTGAACAAGGCTTGCGGTGTGCTTTTGAGCGCAACTTTTTAAATCCGGCTAGAAAATGTGAAAATGTATTAATATCTAAAACAAAACAATAAATTTTTGCACATTATTTCAACTGGTCTGGCCTCTAACTGTAGTTGCCATCAATTTCGAAATTTCAACATGATCCCTAAAACCAATCTTTAAAAAATTAATTTAACAGAGGTTAGTTAATTAGTCAACTTACCATGACTATTATCCCCACATATAAATAGGGTTGTTCATTTTCGGGTAGAACCTGGTTATACCCAATTTTTACACCCGCGAACATGTTTCAGGAGAATCGGGTTAAACCAGATTTCTCCCCGAATTCCAAAACCACATAACCAACCTATTTATTTTGACGTCTCACGGACTTTGGGTGCACACACACTAGCTACCCTACCTCGGGACAACGGTGACCTATAGTTCATTTGGCAAGCTGCATGCAGCACTGTGGACGCTACACGACTCTCAACCAACCGCCCAACGAGCGCGCCTAGCTCACCGTGACATTCTACGGAGGCCGGCTGAGGAAAAGCGACAATAGGTGTTGGGGCCTCGGAGGGACATTTCCCGTCCTCCGCTGTGCAGGTGGAACCACCTCGGCACGCCACGTAGCTTCGGCCCTGCTGCGCGAAGCTTGTTAAATACACTATATATCCCCCTTCGACCGCTGATGTGCCAACGCCCAGCAGGGTCCCTCGGGTAGCATGGCAATCTCGCTGGCTTCGAACCTTTCTCACGAACAACGTCCGAGCCAGTCATTCGCGTAAACAGATGGGGAAAACTTAGCCGGTTTATTCCATGGCGAAATATGTGATCGAAGACGACCGACCCTCGAACGGTCGGGGTTTTTGTTGACACCTGAGGGAGAGGAGGGACTCCGTGGGGCGGTGCGTTCCTTGAAGCGACCAACGGGAATCGGAGCTGGAAAACCCCGATGTCTTCCCGATTACCAGCTTGAAACAGACCCCCACTTTTAACGCGTTAGCGCTAAAGAGCTTAAAATATGCACCGATAAAAAACAAAAATATGTATTATTGAGTACATTTTAAAATTTAACCCGAAAAAACCCAAATTTCAAAATGTTTCCACAAAAAAAAAAAAAAAAAATTTCTCCCCGATTATTAGCTTGAAAAATAGCACCCGAATTTTACCCCCGAATCTAAAAAAATATAAAACCCGAAAACGAACAACCCTACATATAAAGCACAACTCCACTTCACTTTTGTTTTTTGGAAAAAACAATGCAGTCCTCTTCAGCATCATTTAGGAAGATCACACACCAAATATTATGACCTAGTTCTGTCTAAATGTTCCTTAAAAGGTCCGTCGAACTTTGTGACGTGCCAAGTTGCCGAAATAGGCTGACTCTAGCGGGCGAAGCGAGGTACAACCAACAGCGCAGTCAAAGCTATGACACGGGCATAGCCAACACTGAGCTAAACGTCATCACCATTGCCCCTTTTTGTTTGTTTTTACTACTCCGGGAAAGTGTAACGTGCGACGTCAGCAACGTTTCCTCTCGGCACTCAGCGGTGTCCACGTGACAGGGGTAACACACCTGCACAGAAAGCTACTTGGGAGCCGTCCGGCCATACTACCATTACCGCCGTGCCCAGCGTCACAACTGCCGTCGTCGTTTCGCCATTCACGATTACTGTCTCTCGGAGTTTTGTTCACACTACGTGCACAGACTGATGCCATAGTTGTGCAGACGTCATTGAATGTCGAAGACACCAAAACATGCTGAAGAGTGCGGTGTAGACGACACTTGCGCCTGGCACACACCGCCCCAACGGTGACCGGCCAGCCCGCCCCGATCCCGCCATTCGTTGCATAGACGATCACATGACATCTTGTACGACGTGATGGCCATGTTTGGATATGCATATGCGGCTAACCCCTTTGTATCGGGGGATCCTAGCTTACTGGATTTTTGGCGGCCCGAGGCAAATGTTGCCAGATGGAGCCGAAGTTTTGGTTTCGATTTCTGCTCATGTTTAAAGTAAATATCCAATTTTTTGCCAAGCAAATGACTCAGTGCCTTTTATTAGTACTTTTTAATGTGAAATCGCTCATTATCCCCGATTTTTCGGAACTAAGCGAGGTGCCCTTTAATTTCCGCCGTGCCTGATATACATGGTGAAAACCGCACTCGTCTTACTTTCACTCCCTTTTGTAGCGTGAGCTACACTGGCTGAGGTTGAGCAGGTTTCCGCGTGGCTCGCATAATGAGCCGTGCACCATGCTGCGCAAGCGCGAGGAGCAGTGACGTCACACGGCGCACAACTGGCGCGCCAAAGACGCCTCCGCCGCCGCCCTCGCCGGTCTGCGCATTCCAGAGGAGTGACGTCATAGCCACGGCAGACGCACTGGCGCCGCCGTGTGCCCAGCTGTGCGCCTCTGTTGCGCAGTAGCCAAGTCTGACGCTGCACCAGAGCTGCTTGACATCGCCTCTCCTTTTGTGCGCATCAGCTCACGCTACGTACAGTAGACTCCCGTTAAGGCGAACTCGCTTAAGCGGAATTCTCGGATATGCCGAACAAAGTAAGAACATTTGGTTGGTTTCCCATAGACGCAATGCAAAAAAAAATCGTTTAACACGAACCGCTTTGCGCGCGCATTTTGGATAACTCGAACTTTCACAGGTCCCCTTCGCGATGGCACTGCTCCGACGGCGACGCCGCGCATTGCGCCGGCCGAGGTGTATGTCAGATGTACCGTAAAAAACCGCATATAATACGAGTTTTTTCTTTTTTCTAATTTTCAGCTTCGATGAGGCGCGATCTAACGCTGTTTGACGTAGTTTCGGTTTCAAAGCACTATGGCGCTCAAAACAGCTATCATCATCATTAAACTCACAATGTCCGAGGCGCCACCTTTCGTACACAGTCAAGCTCGGCAATGGCGTCGGCGCGAAAACAATCGTCGGTCGCCTACAAAAGAAAAGTTCTTTTGGTTGCGGAAGACATCGGAAACAGTGCTGCCGGACGACAATTCGCCGTAAATGAGGGCAGCATTCGCGGATGGAGACGACACAAGCAAGCTCTGTTCGCGTGCAACGGAACGAGAAGAAGCTTTAGGAGCCCAAAGAATGGCGCGTTCGCTGACGTCGAGGCAAGTCTCAGCGACTTTGTAAAAGAGCAACGTGAACGGCACCTCGCCGTAACTTATGTAAAAGAGCAGCGTGAACGGCACCTCGCCATAAATATCGAGCTGCTGCATGAGAACTTTGGCGAGCCGACATTGGGGTACTCGCTTAGAGTAATGCGCCGCGCCCGGTTTTCACTGCGTCGGCGCACGCTTGTCGCTCGCTGTTTCAAGAAGTGCGGGATTTCAAATGCGCTCGACGACACTGAAGACTACTGCCTTTGGGAGGAGGCGTTGGACAAGGAGCCTGATGGACGTGATGACGGTGATTAAGGTTCAATAATGAGATGTGTCCCAGGAACATGGGCCACATGTCGTCTTTCATTGCTGGACACCGATTTGCACAGAGGAGGCGGCAGTCAAAAATCACCGAATGGATCGGTTCCCCCACCAGTGGTGTGTGAACCATTATTTTTCTTCTTTTGGCATGGTAAGCCAAATAAATGTCCTTTTTTAAGTATCTCTTCATTGTAGGCTTTTTCATTCTGTGTTCATTGGTCAACAGCAATGTAGACATGCCCAGCATGATAATTAGGGCACTTCTGTTAAGGCGAACATCTGATAAGTCGAACAAATTTTCAAGGTCCCTTCGTGTTCGTCTTAAAGGGAGTCTGCTATGCCTAACATAGCGAGCTAAGCCACTGCAATTTTTTACTTAAAATCTGTTCAAATTAAAATACAACTGCTCTTACTGCTGACAATATTAAGTTGTTTACTGCAACATGCGTATGAGTGCGCATGTCTCGGTTCACTGATACGCACGTCAGAAGATATACTACTCCATGGCTTCCAACACGCTAGTGAGTGGACCTAGAGGGCTATAGTTTTGGCCATCGTAGGGTGAGACCACGGTGCAAGATACTCATTAGGTAAAGACGCACAGCACGGCAAACGCTGTGACGCGATCGACCATATGAAGCCCTACTGGCGCCCATAGGTCGGCATTTTAAGCTGTCCTCACTCAAACTCACGATCACTATTTTTCCTCAATCAGAACTCACGCCCGCTCACGATCACGATTTATTCAAAATAGGGTCATCACCCGGACTCACCCTCACGGTTCAACACAAAACCAAAACTCACTCGCCGTCATCATCACGGTCGTCACGCTCACAGATCATCACGGTCATCACGCTCACAGGTCATCACGAATCCATCAGACTCACAGGTCATCAGACTCACAGGTCATCACACTCACAGGTCCTCACGGTCCTCACACTCACAGGTCATCACGCTCATCACACTCACAGGTCATTACGGTCCTCACGGCACTCACACTCACGGCTCCTCACGGTCCTCACACTCACAGGTCATCATGCTCATCACACTCACAGGTCCTCACGGTCCTCACACTCACAGGTCATCACGGCACACTCACAGGTCCTCACACTCACAGCTCCCCACGGTCCTCACACTCACACAGGTCTTCACGCTCATCACACTCACAGGTCCTCACACTCACATTTCATCATGCTTACAGGTTGCTTTCTTTGTGTTTTTCTTTTGTTTCTCGCAAGCCGTTGGTTTGTCTTCGCGTGAGTCGTGCGGCGGGGAAACTACCCCAAGACAGCGAACTTCTGAACCGCTTATCCAATTTAAAAGAAATGTACTATGTTTATGTTTATGCTCCGCACATTTCTACCAAATTTCGTTAACCTGGATTAATTACGAAAGAAACTAAATGCAAGCTGACGAAAGTGAGTGTGTTGAACTTTCGCCTGCTGACAAGGGCGGCGGTAAAACACAAACGCGCCTTCCGACAGGTGACATACATCGTCGCAGTGATTAGAGTATCGCCTCGCTGTGCATACCTCGCTCATTGGTACACAAATAAACGATTACTACATATATCACCCCCGTTTTTTTTCTTTTTTTTTTTTGTGCCACACACACGTACTTTTACGGAAGTTTATGCAGCATATAGATATAATAAACATATGCATCGACCAAATTATTTTTTTTCGGTTTTGGGAGGGCGTTAATATTAGGTAGGGTGGTTTCACGTGACGTACCTCTGGTTTGAAATCTCACCATAATCCCTGTTGGCAGTGGTGGCCGTCAGTCGTATGCTATTACTATGAGCAGAGGCTGCGGAGACCGAGTTTTCCTTCTCACTCGAGTTGCTTCTGCTTTTGTTGATCGACCGTGCTTGCCGGAGTAGGGCTGCGATTTAAGGAATCATCGGCCGGCATTGTTTTTCAGTCATCTCGGCCTTTTTCAAATACTATCAGCATTTATTACCTTGATACGTGCAGCCGTCCTTGGATTGATTTCGTTTGGATTGGTCTGGCATGGCTTTGCTTGGTTTGGTTTGGAGTGGTTTGGCGGTTTGGGGTCGTCCCCGTGTGTCTGTCGCGCTCTCGATCACTTAGGGCGCGCCAGTTTTCATGTGGCAAGCCGCGTCATTCTTGGCGCGCAGTTCTATAATGGGCAATCAGTTCGTCGAACAATGTTTCATAGACAGATCGTTTCATCGACCTGCGATGTTTCATCGGCAGATTGTTTCTTCGACATTTGTTTCATCGATGTGTGATCCGCAGATCGTTTGTTCGACATTTGATGCTCGACAAAACTTGCTACATTTCGTCGACACTTTTTTTTTTTTACTCGGACGTTTTGACGACATTTCTCCCTCTCTCTTTCTTTCATCGACGCGGCGTTGGCTTCTTGACGTCTCGCGTTCTTCGCGTGTTCGCAGCGCACTACGGTGTCCGTTACGGACAGGGCGCAGGTGGCGCCGCGCAAGCGCAAATGCTCCTCACTCTTTGTACGCAGTGCTCTGT
Organism: Ixodes ricinus; assembly: GCA_037355805.1. NCBI lineage: Eukaryota > Metazoa > Arthropoda > Arachnida > Ixodida > Ixodidae > Ixodes > Ixodes ricinus. Next base: position 43,575 of record JAZHYW010034571.1, on the reverse strand, counting down.
GCGCTACGTTGCTGGAGTGGTGCGTGCGGCGTGGCGGCCTTTTGGATACGTTTGGCCGTTTGGGCTTGTGCTCGGCCTGTCTAACGGATATTTGTTTACGTAAGGAGCGCGCCCTTAGAAGCTGAGGCTCGGCGCTCGGCAGCCAGACGGCCAGACGCATTCGTTGCTTTCAGTCGTGCTCTTGGCTGCGTGCACACTTGAAGCTCGCGAGATGCTGAATCGTTACAAACTTTTTCTAAAGGGGTGTTTCTCGGCGCAGTGGTGGCCTATTATGGGTCCCTTTCATTTCGTCGAAACTCGTTTCGTGGAATTACGTTTCGTGGACAACTTTTCGTGGACACACGTTTCATGGACACACGTTTCGTCGACACTGTGACGTTTCGTCGACAATCGTTTCGTCGACAGCACCACCGTAAAACGTTTCGTCGACAAACTTTTTTTTTTTTTGCGGTTTTGACAATGACGATGCTTAGCGCAGTTGCTCTCCAAGGTGAGCAACTGCGCTATTCTCTCGCTCTCATCCGTGTCACATGGAATAAGCAAGACCGCACAGGACTTCGCGCGCGGCCTATTCGGATATTTGCAAGTTCCGATGCCCGTTTATGGAACCGAAAGTTACTGCAAGAAGAAAAGTGGTGGAGAAAAATTTGCGTAGGCGCAAAACAAAACTTCGATCCAATGGTGGGTTGCGGAAAAGGGCGTAAACACTGATTTTTGTCTTCATATTGGCGATTTTTAAACAAAAATACAGCTTGCAGCCTTTTATTGCAACATTACAACCCTAATATTTCAATTGAAATTAAGCATGTTCATTACCCTCAATTATTCAAAAGGAAAAGTGATGCAGTGTTTTACTGGCTACTGCAACTTATACGCGAAAAAACTGTTTAGTCGCACTCGTTTCATCGTCATTTATCCTTAAGGGCCGTTTAAAGAGGACATTACATAATAAGGGAGCTGTAAACAATGTCAAATAAAAATAAATAACAAAAGCACGAAAACCAATAACACTCGCACTACCGCGAGCACGCTGCCCGCGAGTAAACCTAAAAAAAGCTACATTGCAATGCAAAAAAAAACAAAAAAAAACACGAGAATTGGTAACAGATAAATAAAACATTACACCAAGTTTAGTCTTATTACACAAAGTAAACCATAGTTGATATCAAATGTGCAACTTAATGCATTACATAGCTTCTCTCGAGCAGCCGCCACATGCAAGGCCTTGGAGGTGGGAGTACCACTAGACGAGATCTGTCGGCAGCAGCCGACTGGTCCTCACACGCGACATTCAATTCTTCTTTTATCGATGCCAGCAGACAGATACCTGGGGCAAGTTCGTGACCCAGCTCTTTGCATAAAAGAGCGGCTTCAAAATCTAATGTTCTTTGGTCACATATTGGTTTATGTGCATGCAAAATTTCAGTACAGACATAACATATGCAGAACTATTGTGTTATTTAATATCCAGAAGCTAAATATGCTAAAGTCTAAAAATCGTATGCGGTCTGGTAAGTACAGTACGTTAAATACCCGGTGTTTGTAGGAGAAAACAACCGTGTTTTATCACCGTAAAAGTAAACTACGCGTAGCCGAATGCTCAGTCTCCTTCAAAACTTATTGCTAGCGGCTAAGACCAGGTGCCAATTAGCTTAAAAACCGATTTTATGCCATTTTCAACGGTAGAAAGGCTGTGTGCACCGCAAACAGGCCTGGTTTTTTCTTTAAATTTTTTTTAAGAGCTTCAGTGTTTTGACGTGTGGACTATCTATGCTATGTTCAGGTGGCTCTTGAGGATTCTACCAAAAGACGCGACGCGCGGAAAGATACACTTGCTCTGGAAACGACCCTGCCACTTCGTCAAAACAGTCGGAGTGCCGGCGGCCAGCCCGCGAAGGGTTGCATTCGATGACGTACAGACACCTCGATCACGTATGCTCAGCGCTGGTGTCACTGCAAGCGTAGCCCTCAAGAGCAGCACATATTGTTGAATGTTTTAAGAATCTAATTTGAGAAAGGACAGTGGTCGAGAACAAAACTTCTTGACAACGCTTCACCAAAGGTTCGGGCAAAGACACGAGCGAAACCATACAAATCGTAAGTTCCGAAATCAATGCGATCGCCGCCCCCCCCCCCCCCCAAAAAAAAAAAAAAAAATAAGCAGGAAAAAAATTGCGATAGTTTAAGTCGGTGAGGCAAGATGGCTGCGCACTGGTTCGCCATACTTGGCCCAGTCGGCCATCTTTCATCCATCCATCCATCCATCCAACACAAGGCCGCGCGCGCCGCGCAGGCGCAGAGGTCGCGAGGAGGTGCAGCTGGAGGAGCCAGGATGGCCAGGAGCTGGCAGAGCGAGCTGTCGACGAAACGTCGCAACATCTGTCGATGAAACGAGCGGGTGCTCGTTTCCACGAAACGATCTGTCGATGAAACATCGCAGTGTCGACGAAACGATTTGTCCATGAAACGTCGTTCGACGAACTGATTGCCACCGCAGCCGGCGAGGAAAGTGGAAGAGCGTGCTGCACGAGGCCGGGGCCGGGCAGGAACGATAGAGCCGTTCTGACTGGTCTGGCCCATGGCGATCCCCGGAGCATTCCACCAGCGATGTTCGGATCAGGACCGGCGGAAACGGCGAGCCCTGGCCCTACCGGCCTAAGACCAGGACGATCCAGGAGTGGTTCCGCAGCGAGACTCTAGCTGTGATAGCCCGGAACAGCTAGCCTACGCAGTGCTGGCGTAGGAAGGACGACCCGCAGGCGTGGACACGGACTCCGACTGCGAGCTATGAACGACGGGCGACAACTAGGGTCGGCGGGTCTGGACTGCCGGCTCTCGAAGACGGGCAACCGGGAAGTACAGTAAACCCATTCGCTGCCTTCACGTTGTGTTGTGTCACTTCCTGGGAGGCGAGCGAAGCACAGACCGATCGGGCGGCGATTATTATAGAGCGACCCCATAAGTGGTGAAGACAACTCAAACTGGTGTCCAAATGACAACTCTATAAATATGCTCTAAACACTTCGAGCTATCAAGGCTCCCGATGGTCTTAAAAAAGCGCATAAAAGAACCAAGGACATGGCCCGCACGTGCTCAAGGGTACTGCTGAAATCGGAGTCGCCGTCGCTCGCCACAGCCCGACAGGCAGATTGGCCGCCCCAATAACAGAGACACCTCCGCTTGTGGTGCTGAATGCAGCACTCTCGTGGCGTCGCCTGGTCATTGCCGGCTGGCCCCGAACGACACATAAAAGCATGATATCGCACAATGTGAAAGATCTCACTGGAAGCTTCGATCGATCATGACACCGCCTTTGTTGCATTTCCTGAGTGATGACTCATTTGCGAAAGGTACGCTGAGGTGCGCGGAAAGATCAAATTGTTTGTGCGACTGGATGCTGATGGAGGATTATGCGAGTCACTTAATTTTATCGCAGCCGTGCGAATGTTATAGTTGACGCAATCATAAACTTCTATGCCCACCGGCACCAACTTGGCAACAGGAGCCGAAATCCACACGAGCCTTTCTATGCCACAGAGAGGAGCGCTAACCGTTTGGAGCTTTTCCCCAACTCCGACGTTACCGCGCCGCCTCGAGGCGCCATCAGTCCGTTGGCGTCTCGCCGTCTACCGTGAAGCGAAGAGCAAACGCCGAGGGGAGACGAAAGCGAACACCCCCCCCCCCCATACCCCTCTGCCCCTCTGCCCTCCACAGCTGGCTGAGACATTGCAGAGGGCGTTGGCAAGGAGAAGCCTGCAAGAACAAGCACCCCCTTCCCTCCTCCTCCGCCCTCCACAGGTCCTAGCGCGTTTACATGGCGGAGGAGCAGGCGAGCGACACCCAAACCAACCCTGAACCCCACGCAGTAGTTGCGAAGCGAGTCTCCTCGCCCACTAAGATAGCCCGGGAGCTCACGTGACCAACACAGCTAAGATAATACCAGCGCTCACCGCGACTCATCATGGCCATGGTCCTCAGACTCACGTCATCACGCAGACTAATGCAATCACCGGACTCATATCCACCCTAAGACTCACGTCTTGATTCAGGCTCATGCTCATGAGCCCCGAAACTCACAATCACACTCAAGAGATCTCAAAACTCACGCTCATGACTATCAGTACTTCACTTAGAGCTCAAGCTCACACTCACACTCATGAGTCCTCAAAACTCACGCTCACACTCACGCTCATCAGTTCTCAGAACTCACACTCAAACACTCAGGACTCAAACTCACACTCAAGAGCTTTCAGGACTCACGATCACACTCATGATTATACTCACGCTAATGTGTTGGCAGGACTCACACTCACACTCATGAGTTCTCAGAACTCACGATCACACTCACGATCAGACTCACGCTCATGAGTTCTCAGGACTCACACTCACACTCAAACTCATGAGTTCACATAACTCACGATCACACTCACACTCACACTCATAATTTTTCGAGACTCGCGGCCTCACTCACGATCACCTCAAATCTGACGGTGAGCGTGAGTGATCGTGAGTGATCGCACTCATGAGTGAGTTTGCCGAGGCATGCTGGCGCCCCCCGAGTAACCTATGCTGCTTTGGGTGTCCATGCACATAAGCCAACGCCCGGTCAGGCCTTGCCTCAAACGACCTGAAGGAGATCTCGCGACGCAAGGTGCGAAAGGCTTTACTGTCCTCACGGTTGGACGAGTTAAAGGTAGCACCCTGACCTTTCACCGTTCAATTGCCGAGGGTCCTTGAGATCGCTGCCCGCGCTTTGACCTGCACCATTTTCGTCTCGTTCTCCCTTGGCCCCCGCGGGTCCATTGACGCACCCGCTCGCGGACCACAATCCCCAGAGCGCAATGCCGATCCAGACGCGTGCATTTTGAACCGGATTATCTTAAAGTGCTCGCCTTTAAAAGGGACAAGCCACCGAAAGCATGCGCAAGGGACCGCCACGGCGTGCCACGCGCCGCAGCAGCGATGTGTGCGACTGGTTTTTCCTTTTCTTTTCTTTCACCATTGTGGCAATGCATTAGAGAGACACGTCCCTGTTCCGAGTTGAGAGCCGCATCAGACTCCGACACTCGCCAACTCACTCGACTTCCGTCCAGATTCGACCGGAGGAAAGAAGGTGAGGGAGACCACTCCTTTGAGAGTCCCCGGGATGTGCGTGTGAGCATCACATGCTTCTCCCTCCAAGCTTGAAGCAAACGTGGCGTCCTCCGGCGCTCTCTCCGAGTTGCTGGCCGAAGGCTGAAGACGAAGTAGGCATCGGTAAGGAGAGCCTCAGGAGGTGCCAAGCAAAACGACTTCGAGAGACAACGTCGACTGCAGATGATGAGACGTCCTTCGGTTGCTTTGCAACTTAAAGGAGTGCAGCGGTGGCGACTGCGGTCTCGTGCATCGAGGAGCTGGAGGAGGCACTAGTGATGCGTGGCAAAATTGCTTGGCGACATCTTCTTACTCATTATTTTTTTACACCTCGGTAAAATTTTCTCAAGCTGCCGATCAGCGAGGGCTGTTTGATCGAATATTTGTTTCGAGGCTTCGGCGGTGCTTCCTAGCACTCCCAAATCTACCGCTACCGTTTTTATGGCTCCCCCGCTTTTACCAAATTACCACTTATCAATCGATCAGAATTATTCTGCCATCATGTCGGCTTCATTCTTAGTCGGGCTTACTATATATTCCTCTGCCCGAAGGCACCCACCTGTATGCCGGGGCTGATGTGGTAATTGACCCGGATGGTGCCACAGCCTTCGTAGCCTGGTAGGGAGACCGGCAGCAGGGTGCAGCTCATGTGGCCAGGGGGCTGGTTGCCGCTTTTCACCCCGTGCAGGGCTTTGCACACGGGGCACTGCAGGTGGCCTGCCTGGGACAGAGTTCACGCGCAGTCGTGCCTCGTTAATATGAATCGCCCGCCGAATGAGCGAACGTTTCGGGGACCCATCCGTCCCCGTACACTTCTGCCTCCTTGTGTCCCGAGAGATAGCCCAGCCAAAAGCGAGAGCAAATTGGGGGGAAATGAGGAGTGGGCCAACTTCCGGTGTGCGTTCGAGAAAAAATGAACAATATGCTGTTTGTATTCTGAAAGCTTTCAGACGTGTTTTCACATTGAGGGGCAATGAAGCATCCTTCCCAGTCAGCTACTATGTTTGCTTATCTACCGCCGTAGCTAACTAATCCCATTCCGGCCAAGGTCACCATTAGGCAACCACACTGCAATTACTAGAAAAAGCTGCCTCTTGGCGTTTTCGAAAAAGAGTATAGCAAATCATGTCAATAATATGGGAGGGTTATCTGTTGGGGGAGGTCCATCTTTCAGGATATTACGATAGAAACCTGCAGTTCAGACTATGGACACCGAGTTTGGGAACGAACGGGGTAAACACATGCATTTTTGTTTCGTTAAGATGGGCACAAGCTTTTTGGATATACATAGTCCACGAACATAAAGAAAAGAAACAAAAGATTAGTGTGAAGCTTTCAGGGCACAATGTATACACAGAGCTTCGCTGATTTTTGTTGTTGCTTGCTCTTCCTGAGAAAAAGATAAAACCTGGGCACCTAAGAATGGTTCCATTTTTGGGGGCCTCCCGGCTAAATAGGTTACTTGCTTTTCGCTCCCTATGGGTGACACGGCCGCAGATGACAAACCTGAAAAACATTTGTTAGTTGTCTGTACCTCTTGTGCACAAAAATAAAGGCAGGACACTTCCCTTGCCGCTCAGGGGGTTAAGACTGTCCTAAATAAACAGTGTCTTTTTTTACCACGCCTCACGTTATGGACGATTTTCCTGGAAAACAGAAACGTCTATCTTAACAAGAGGAAGAGGTCCGCCACGTCCACATTCATTTCGGCAACGCTGAAATGGCAGGGTCACGGAGAAAGACAAGGGCGGTCCGACGTCAGCCCCCATGCCTCACCTGGGGTCTGATTTCGGTTACAGCAAGAGCGAAAGTGAGATGTAATCGGCCTCTCGCAGAGCGAGTGAAGATAGCGTTTATAGATGGCTGTCTGCTAATGCGAGCAAAGAATGCAGTCTGTCTGCTATGAAGCGTCGCTCGCAGACGGAAATAAAACAAGAGGACACAGTACATCGTCTGCTAACAAAGCGGAAAGAAAAGCCTATTGTCCGCTGCGAAACGAGTGCCACGGCAAAGTGAGATTGGACGCAGGTCGAAATTGCAATCGTTCGCCATTTCATGACGAAAGCCATTGACAACCCACTCTTCGTTCACAAATCAAAAGTTGTTATGCTGCCGACCACAAGCCACTGTCGAACGGTAGACGAGGGAGCACTAAGAACAAGCACGACAGAGGACAAGGGGCTTCTCTCGCTATTGGTACACTGGTGACACATTCTCACCAAAACGTGGCCCAACTGCGAACTTGCAAACGAGCCAAAACGTCTCGTAGGTCGATTAAGCGCGAGCCGTAGCGCCACGTCCAATCGGCGGCCGAGAACGCTCTCGCTCCCACCTCCACCGAAATCAAACCTCCGGTGACCGTCCACGCAACGGCCCGCAACTTCACGCTTCCGCGCCCAACACTTGAGTCCCGGGCATGCCTACCTGAGGGCTGCTCTGGCACATGGCCACCAGGCAGGCATGGTGAAGGGGTGGCCGCACCGGCGCAGTCGCACCACTCGGCCGCTGCCGGCGTATGCCGACGGCTGGCACAAGGGCTCCCGGCAAATGCTGCAGTCCTCCTGCGCACACAGGGTCCCTCCTTGAGCCAGTGCTCGGGGCTGGGCAGACTCCAGGGAGCGCTCTCAAGCTGCCATCCGCCACACTCCCTTTTGCGTAACCCGGACAAATGGCAAAAGCTACGGTTCACCAAAGTAAGAAGCCCACCCATCCAAATTATTGAGCCGGACGGAGAAAAAAGACGTCCCAAACTTGCGGTTGTGCATCCCTCGACATCAATACCTCGTCTTGGCTCGTTTTTGCTTTCTCTTTCAGAATTTGTTTTTAGGCTAGGATCTGGCTTTGAAAGGAAGCTGCAACCGGGGTTGCTTCGTAATTTCTGCGGGAAAATTTTGAGACGTCCTACATTCACTCTGGACGCCGTCCGAGCTCCTAGAGAGATCCGTTTCAAGTTTAAAAAACACCGAAGTCGACATTGTTAACCAGACGCCGAACTTCGAACCAAGTTCTGCACTTTCTTTGCCAATAAATCTGTTTCACAGTGTGCCAGTCAGCAACGTTCTTAGATCTCAGTTGACAAGCTCCACAAAAGGACGTCGTCCGAAAACGGTCTTTGTTGGCTGCCCGCACGCGAGCGGGTTCAGGAGGACGGCAATCCTATTGCCACCGGCAGCACCGCTCCTACGACCGATGGAGAAGGAGCGTTTTCGTACGACGCTCTTTTTTGTGCAAGGTATACGTTAACCATAAGAACCAAGAAAGAGTCGCTTTCCGCTGCAGGCGATGTGCATCCAACGTCTCGCGGGTTCCGTCGCTCCCGTTCGCATGGGTTGGGCCGACAGTGTAGACAGTGCCATCAAGTGGACGCGCCACGAAAAGGCACCGGGCATTCCAAAAACGTCGACGACCGACTTTGATCTAGCGACGTAGCCGGCAAGTGCACCCAGATCGGGCAGAGGCGTGGCTGATGATCCGTATGCAATCTATAGGGACGCTCCCAGAGACGTCGAGGTTACGTTGCGAGACGTGCGAGAGGAGATGTGGGGCTGGCCACACTCACCTCCGGGACGGGGTCACCCACGTCCAGCGTGTGTGCCGAGAGGAACTCCTCGCTGCCACCTGCACGGGCACGGGGGCATTCGGACACTCGCTCCACAACTGGCAAGCCCCTCCCGCTGCTCAGTCCAGCTCAAAAAGCAGTTTCCCTATCAACAAACTATTGGCTGTCACGAAACTGTATGCTATTGGGCACCGTCATTTTCGTACGTCAATGTCAGGTGAGGCTTGGTTCTTCTATCCCCTCGTAACTCTTTCTCGATTTGTTTCGGTCTTGACGATGTGAACGTAAGAAATGACAAGTACAATGTGGTGACGCGTAAGCCCCTCGATTATATTTCTGCCGTCAAAAGGCTTTACACCCAAAGTTGTGTCCAAGAGATTGATTGTAACACACATGGAAATAAATGCCAATGCAGACTAATTCGTGCGTCGTGTAGTACTGACGTCTTCTAGACGTAATTACAACCGTGTAGTATCAATTTCTTCCTTCGTCAACCTCAATAAGGCCTCCATTAGTTTGGCACAGATGCCATACACTCAGATGATGATGGTGATCAAGGCTGCTAGACTGAGTTTCGAAAGGGGTCTATCCTGAGGTTTGGTCGGAGTGAGCCAACAGATTTCCCCAATAAGCTGGCTGTGTGCTTTCCCCCTAATGACCAACAGGTACAACTACAGTAAAACATTTATAACCCTTTTTGGGTGTCATAGTACCATATTTTCCGGACTATAGTCTGCACCCGATGCATAAGCCGCACTCTGTGCATAGTCCGCACCATGGTGCCTAGTCCAAACGTAAAAGTTATCATACACAGCACAACTTGACAAATGGCTGCTGTATCAGCTCACAGCGAAGATTCAATCATACATAAATCAACATTAAAGGGGTACGGAGACAAAAATTTAAATATTCAAATTTCGTTCGGAAATGAGTTGAGCACGACGGATAATAACCGTAAATGATAATCGCATGTTTGTATTTTGAACGATTGGCTATATTTTTTATTCCAAACGGTGCACTCGAGCAAGCGCTCGAAGGGAAGCGAACAGAGAGTGCGATGCGTCATGGGATATCCGGCGCAAACAAAAACAGAAAAAAAGATTCCCCGTATTCGTGACATAGCAAGGCTGGCGTGGTTATGAGCTTTGCCCTTGGTGGCGTTGTCAGCGCTGTGGTGGTGTCAATAGTGTCAATGCGTTACAACCGAGCCGTTCGAAGTACCCATGGGGTGACGAGCGTGTGGCTGGCCCAAAGAGCACGTTGCTTACACAGCACTGTCAGCTTAGGGCTGAACGAGGTGGGGAAAGCAACTTGTGTTCGAATTTTGAGCGACGGCTAATCTTCTAGGGGAGAATGGCTGTGTCCGGGTACACAAACGAGGGTCCGAGCATGAGGGGAGTCTGTTCTTTCCGTCTTCTTGAACTGTTTGGTACAATGAACGATTTGTGAGTTGTGGAGGAAAGCTATGAAGGAAAATGTTGAATTCCAAAGAGCGACGCTGCTCCGATGGAACTTGCTATGTCATGACTACGTAGCAAGTTCCCCAACGTTGCTAGATTACCTCCCAAATAGGCTCCACATGCATCCACCAGGTCCACATTGAAAGATTGTTTTATTAGCTTTAAAATTAGTTTTCTTGTGCCTTTCAACGAAAGACTAGTATTTTTGAGGTTATGCTGCAACATGCAACATATTTAAGCTAAAAAATGAGCGCTGGCATTTCGTTTCCATAGCCCTTTAATATACTCCATTAATCATAAAATCCTTCACGTCTTGTCACAGTAAACGATCTAGAAAAACACAATCCTTGTATAGTCTGCACTTGTACATTGTCTGCGTCGGGTAAAATTTAAACTTTTAAACATGTATAGTCCACGGACTATACACCGGAAAATACAGTACATGGGTTACACTAAAAACAATACAACCATCTAGTGGTCGTATCATTCAATTCAGAGCCAAATCGTCTGTGAAAAACAGCCGAAAATGTTGGATGTCGGCCTGTACAAGGAGGTGTTTCATAATCCTGGTATGCATCCATGCAGGACTTCTAGCTAGTTTTGTTGTGACGTCGGGTCCGGTGAACTGATAAAAAAAAAACCTGCTTGTTCCTTGCCGCAAGATTTTCTCTATGGCAACAGCCGAGACGTCGGACATTCTGCTGTACACAGGCCACTGACTGCAATTCAAAATTTGGCAAAAGCGAAAAGATTACATTGTCACAAGTTCCGCACAAAATTTAGAGAAGACAAGCTGCACGTTCGCTCTCCCCGTCAAATTTGGCGGAAAACGCTGCACCCGGCGTCGCAAGTTCCACGCTTAGTTTGGCCGGGAAATTCAGCCGCTAAATACTGCTGCGAGATTTCTGCACTAAATGCAATGGGGGAAACACGTCGCGCGACGTCAGTGTCCTGCCGAGTGATACTGCGATCGGCGAAGCCACACGGTACACAGGTTGGATCCGCTTTTGACGCTCCATGGCCCAAGCTGCTTTTGGGCCATTAAACCCTAACAAACCTATCGACCAATTGCCGGACCCTACGCAAAACCTTACCAACAACGGCTATCTCCATTTATAAAAAGAAGGAGTGCAACGCTACAAAGTGTCCAGGATCGGGAAGTCTCTCTTTCGTTCCCGAACTGCCAATCCGATCGACCCCGTCTTCCCCGAGAGCTACCCAGAGGAACGGAGCACCCACAGGGGGATCCTTCGGCCGGGCCGGTCTTGATCGGCAGTTCCACCGGGGCAGCTTCAGCGAGCCTCTTGCGGCGCGTCCTGGGCTGCCTGCAATGAGGACCCCACATGCACATTCACCCGAGGCCGTGGTGCCTGGAACATGTCTTTGACCAAAGTGTTTACGGCGTCCCAAAAAGTGGCCCCTCAATCTCCGCCCAACGACGTCGTGAGAGTGCCGTGTCGTCGCCGGTCGCAATCCTGGCGGCGTCGCAACGGCGGACTCTGCTGCAGGCTTCTCCCCAGCCTGACAGTTGGGACGCCACGGCGACGGCGACGCTTGCATTCTCTTGTGCTTTTCACCAGAACTTCTATGCTCGACCGCCAGGATCGCGACACCCGGCAGCGCGATGCACCGGCCTATACGACGTCTTTTGTTGCCACTTCAGGACCCCTTTCGATGCTAGGCACATTAGTCGGCACCATGTTTCGGGCGCCGTAACAAGGCCGCTCCAAACCTCGTCACTATGTCGTATTCAACGTGCTCCCCCGACGTCGATTACCTTTGTGTGGACGGCGTGTTTTGGGGCACCTTCTGGTCTTGCGATGCCTGGCTAGCGGGACCGTGGGCCCAGCCAGCCTGCTTCAGGACGTCTGCCACGCAGCTGCGAGAAAATTTTTTTCTTCTTTTTGAGGGATTCTTGAAATAATGTTGCGGCTAAGCGTCGTCTCGAGGCCGCTAAAGGTCGGTCTGCGCGACTGTTTGGGAAGCGAATGAGACGAGAGCGGGGTGTCCTGCGAAAGGCCACGAAATGACTTCCAGGATTTTAGTAAATAGCGATTCTTCATAAATTACGAATGTCCGTACAACCCACCAAAAGAATCTGCTTTCGTAATAGTGCGGTACTCTTATAAAAAGAAAATCCGAGCATGCTTTCATTCTTGTTTGAGGGGCGAAATTAATAATCATGCATGTCGTGAGAGCGTGTACCCTAAAAGCAGTTTAGTGCTGCCCCACTTTTGAATTGTGGCTGAAAAATATCGCAATCCGAGTTTGAATTTCTAAGAAAAGAGAGGCTCAGTGCCGCTACGATAATGACAACTTTTTTCGTAGGCCCGCATTTTTGTTTTTGCCGACAAACCTAATTGCGAGTGCAACTTGTCCCGTTTTAGTCTCTCTCCGTCCCTGCGTTTCTTTCAACATTGCTTATTTGTACATGATGAACCAGCTGGCCCACGCTACCACCTTGCTGGAGGCTATCGCGACAATCGAAAAGTCACAGAAACTGCGAAAGCTTCGGTGCTCTCTAGAAATAGCTACCTTTCGGGGTACCTCTCGGCAGCGGGAGGGGCGTCCTCGCAGCTGGGCGGGTAGCCCCTGAGCCCGTCCAGTCTCCTCACGCTGCGGGAGAAGCCTGAGAAGTTGTTCCTCTGCACCATGGCGGAGAAGTCCAGCGTGTAGATGCACTCTGGATAGTAGTTCTGCAGGTTCACCTGGCTCCAGCCCTGGAAAAAGACAACCCGATCACATTGCAAGGACGCTCGCTCGAGAGGCGCTGCTGCCGCCCCCTCGCCGGTTCTCGGCAAAGTGCCCGCAAAGTTGATTTGGCTTTGGCACTTACACAAACTGCCGAGACTGAACGAGGGCTTTTTCACCGTGGTATAGACCTCCGCCAGTCTCGACGGAACCTTCCAGCTGAATTACAAAGACGCAAGGTTGCCCAACACAGCCGCTAGTCTCGAGCTGCACAGAGGTGCTTGAGATCCGACACAGCTCGAAGAGCATTGCGACTGCGTGCAGCGAGCCATGCCCCTCGCAAAACCGTGTGAAATGTTTACTGGATTTCTAGTTGCTTGCAGCGAACGAGGGTTTGATGGTCACGAGCTTCGTTTTATTTAAACTGGAGACTACACTAGAGGTTGTTGTTTCGCATCATGTTTCATCTAGAGCTGGAGTATTGAATGTGGCTGCTGAAAAAGGTTGAAAAGCTGCCAGTAAGTGTCGGTCACGACACGGGTGCATCCGTACAGCTTGCCCTGCATCATAACTTTGTCAAACTCGCTCGCAGACTCGTTAACTCACACTCACTGCACGACTGTGAGCAAAATTTGAGTTGCTCCGTGATATGACTCCAAGTTTGTGACATTGCTAGAGGTGTAAGAGGACGAGGGGTGCCCTGAAGAACCTTGTTGATCCCTTTAAAGAAGTAATCAACACCCAATGCTTTTTGTCTTAGATGTGTAGGAGGTGATGCATGTGTCTGGCCTTCTTTTAAATGCAGAATGTCTCATGTGGCTGGCTCTTAGTCACTTCCTGTAGTACACTCTAGGAATAGAAGAGGGTCACACGAGTGCTGCATCAGTGTTCGGCACAAACAAATGTCCTCATTCACTGAGCATGAGTCTCAACCGAATGCTCAAACAGGCCTCATGTATACTTTGTGGCCAGAGTTGGCCTCTCAATAGCTGGCATAGAAAAAAAAAAAAGAAGTAACCTCGAAAGCACGAGATTGCACACCTGGGTAACCAGCCCCTTTCTGCGGCTTTGTGCTTTGTGCCTGGAACAAACCACACAAAGTCCAGTGAAGAGATCCTGTAAGGAGCACCGATTGAGAGTAAGGTCAAGACCAGATAATGCCACCATGCCTTGTGTGCCATCAATTGATATCCTAGGAAACATAAACACCTTTACGTAGCATTGCGCACGACATGACAAAATGCTGCAGCCAAAATCTGTACTAGAAGGCCCGTGCTGGCGCCCTCTTCGGTGGGCAGATCAAAAATACAGAAGGTCGTGGCTTTGCCAACCTCAGCACATGAATATGATGAACACTGGTAGCACATAATCGGCACTAGGTCAAGTGGCTTCTTGTCTTAGCTGCGAGTCGAGTCGACGGCACCTCATTATTTCTTCTTACGCCTGCAATTGCATGGAAAGAGAAACAAATGCATATTTCGTAGGTTACAAATGTCAAAAACTAAATCTGGAAGGCGCCATGCAAAAAATTATTGCGCCACCCTCTTAAGAATGACTAGCTAGCCTGAGCACTCACTACGCTCACAGTTTTTAAAAATGTAAATGATCTATGTGTAGTGGGAGTTGTTTTCTGTATTAGTAATACCGTATTTACTCGCAGAATGAACAGACTTTTTTTCCAGAAAATCGAGGCAAAGTTAGGGGGTGCGTTCATTACGCGAGGTAAAATTTTTGCGTCCATTTTTACTCGCATAATGAACGGACCTTTTATCCCGATGTAACTTCATATCTCTTTGCGCGCGGTGCGGTGACACCAAAGCCAAACTGCGATGCTTCCGAAAAGCTTCCCTGCTAAATGTAGCGGAAACATTAATGTCACGTGACCTATGCACCAGTTCAGTTTCCCCGCTAAATTTAGCGTAAAAATGCACGTCACAAGACCTATGCACCAATGTAGTTTCCCGCATTAAAAGGGGGATCGGTGGCCGAGTGGGCTAGCACACACCAGCTCGGAGCACATGCAGCGAAAGCTCGTGCTGCAGAACTCAGGGATCCTGGGCTCAATCCCCACCCCTGCCCGTTTCGATTTGGATGAGCATCGTACCAGTGTGCGGTCGTGTATTACTACTGAGTGGTGCACGTTAAAGACCCCAGGCTAGCAGTCATACTGCACTGGCTAAATTGCTTATCTACAGTAAGTAACAATGTTGCCATGTTCTGGCAGACTAAACTTATGCTGTATAAACAACTAACTACTAATTTGTTCGTTTTGTTTTTTCCCCGCTAAATTTGTCGGGAAAATTGATGTCATGTAAACTATGCACCAATTCAGTTTCCCCGCTTGCGGAAAAATTGATGTCATGCGACCTATGCACCAATTCAGTTTCCCCGCTTGCGGAAAAATTGACGTCATGCGACCTATGCACCCATTCAGTTTTCCCGCTAAATTTAGCGGAAAAATTTATGTCATCTGACCTTTGCCCCAAATCTGTTTCTCTGCTAAAATTAGCAGAAAAACTGACATCATGTGACCTATGCACCAATTCCGTTTCCCGCTAGCGGAAAAATTGATGTCATGTGACCTTTGCCCCAATTCACTTTCCCTGCTAAATTTAGTGTAACAATTGGTGTCACGTGACCTATGCACAAATTCAGCTTCCCCGCAAAGTTCAGCAGAAAAATTGACGTCATGTGACCTATGCACCAAATCAGTTTCCCTGCAAATTTGGTGGGAAAATTGATGTCACATGACCTGACGTGATGGGACCCACAGATGAATTCAGCATCCCCACTAAATTTAGCTGAAAATTTTATGTCACATGACCTACAAACCAATTCAGTTTCCCCGTTAAATTGAGCGGAAAAATTGATGTCACATGACCTTTGCCCCAATTCAGTTTCCTGGCTGAATTTAGAATAACAATTGGTGTTACATGACCTATGCACAAATTAAACTTTCCCGCTAAATTTCGCGTAAAACTTCACATCACAAGACCTATGCACCAATTCAGTTTTCCCGCTAAATTTGTCAGGAAAATTGATGTGACGTGAACTATGCACGATTCAGTCTGCACGCTGAAATTGGCGGGAAAACGCATCACAACCTTAAAATCACTCATTCATCAACAATCTATCGACGCTAAACCAACACAACATCATTTTTAATATCAAATCACAGTATCATGCACGATGGCCATAATGTCAATCGATCATCATCATCATATAGTCGAATAACCAGCACAGCCGACCCTGTCTAAACCCATCACGTCGTGTGAACGTCGTGCAATTTTTCCCCTAACAACTTCCCATCAATTACAATTCCCTACTGCCTTATGCTTCATAATGACTAAATTTTATTTCCCTTTCTTTAGCATATTTTCTTCCTGCCCTTCTAAACATTGTCTGCCCTCATTGAATCATACTCCCAGATGGAGCTCTACACGGGCGTGGGCCAACCCGAGAATTCTGAGCCCAGCCCCATGGGGCAGGCGCCCTGTGGGGCTGAAACACGACTTTGGCCTGGGTAGTGTTCGACCCAGGCCAGGGTCGAACACGAAAGCAGCCGCAGTTTTTCCTGAGCAGATCGAGCGCATCGACAATTTCCCAGGGCTCCTATGAATTTGGGTGTTGATGCTCAACACAGCCGCTCAGGGAGGTACATGCTTTATCTTCCACTGTCCAAGGCACCCCCAGCAAGGCCGGTCTGGGCCTCACAAGATAGGCACCCCATCGGGAAGGGCCCGATTGGGCCTCGAAAAGTAGGCCTGTGCAGTGCTCTACTCTCAGATATCTATGCTTCTCTAATAATAATAATATTTGGGGTGTGTGTATGTTTATACAGCCTGGACTTGGTCTTCCTCAATGGGCAATTTGTCTCTCAGCTGTAGATGGCAAATTTAGTCACTGCAGTGCAACCGCTAGACTGGGGGTTTTTAACGTGCACCACGCGATAGTGATACACGACCGCACGCCGGTACGATGCTCATCCAGATCGAAACGGGAAGGGGTGGGGATTAAGCCCAGGATCCTTGGGCTCTGCAGCGCAAGCTTTCACTCCACGTGCTCCGAGCTGGTGTGCGCTAGCCCACTCGACCACTGACCCCCTTCACACTTCTCCATGAGCTCCAATAAAGTGCCTTGAATGTCCAGCCGGTCCCTCTTCTCATTGCTAAAAACCACTATCCCCGACTTGCCGTTACTAAATTTCAGAACCAGACAGTCCTTCTAGATTATTTTCCCGGTTGCTTGTTTAAGTTATACTCTTCACTGTTGGGATATTCCATGACATCTGGCAACACTGAGTGAATGACTAAAGTTTGCGAGGTGGACAATATTGAAAATCTTCAATCCTATTACTCTTCGAAGGGTGACAAGGTATTTTGTAAAACAATTAAGTATCATCCGTCGGAGGGTCGTCGAAGTCTGGATAAGAGTTTATGTTGGCTTTGACTGATGCCCTTCAAACGTCGTCCTCAGGTTCACGTTTGAGGAAGAATGACCTGAATAGGTTGGTAGACTTTTGTAGCCAAGTACATGCGATTTTATGGTACAAACTACATACTTCGTTTCAGCTTGGGTCCAGACGGCCGATGCTACGAGCGCGGCGTGTGGCCCTGGACAGTGCTTGCATTGCACGACGCGCGTGCTTGGCAGGGACGCTGAAAGCACGGACCTCGCGCTTGTAGCATCGCCTGCGTCTGGACCCAAGCTGAAGCAGTATAGTAACCCCTTTAACCCCCCCCCCAAAAAAGAAAAGAAAAGAAAAAAATATGAAGTTTTATTTTAAATTTTTATTGAAATAACGGTTCAGGGCATTGCAGCTAGTTGCAATCAGGCTGCCGTGCCCTGCCTGTGTTTACAGGGAACATCCTTTTTTATTACCAAGTGAAAACGTGACTGTAGCAGCTATGTCGAGAAGTCTCGGGAGTGTGAAGGCAAAATATGGCCTGATTACGCTTCGGCAAGGAATGTTGGCAAAAGCATAAATTAACTTCTTCAAGTAAGCATCGTCTGACTTATGGCTTATTATATTTTTCAGATTTCACTAACAGGGAATCTACATGGAATTACTGTGCGTGTGTTTGTGCGAATTTAAGCAGATGCTGAACGAAACTTCAACATTGCTTCCGTAATATGGAGGTTCTGCCCGCTCGTTAGCATGACCAAGCTTTTTTGAGTTGTAGGTGATTTGAGGAAATTAAAACTTAGGGTAAATTAGTATCTGGCAGGTGTGAGAATGGAATTTCGCACCCATCAATATGCTATCGTAATCAAAGTTGATAATGTGTGTTATGACATTTGAATTGCTTGATGTTTTGAATGCATAGGGTTCCGATAATCTTTGTGATTAACAATTAGAAATAAACAAAAACCTATGATGTTCTTTTGCTGAGGTGACTTTTGCATCAATTTTTACTTTATAGATCTACCCCAGTCCGTTTGAATCACTACGAATTTCGCGCAGAAACACGTTTTGCGTGATGGCGTTTATCGACTCGCGTATGAGGGAAACTGCACAGTGCAAAGTTTTTGGGAGCGCTGAAGGGGAGACCGCTCCAGAACAACCTACTCGACCCAGGGAGCGGAGCCGTGTCTTGAGGTATCAGGCGGGTCGTGGCCTTCGCCGAGGGGCCCGAATACAAAGATAACACCTTTCAGGAGCCACAAGAAAATCTAGTAAGAAGGGACACCGATGTGCTTGCATTTGTGTGTGTCGGTGTTGTGTTTCGGTGCGAGCGGCAAGGGCGTAGACAGTTTGCATCAGACACCAGCGCGTGGCAAAAGCGGCTATGCGTTGCATCAACTGCACCTCGCTGAAAGAACATGGGGCGATTGCATCAGCCTTGCCTGCGCCGCGAGCACCATGTGAATGTTCGAACTTTAGGGAAGGCTCCTCTCTCTCAGTGGGCCTTCTCGCCCTCAGAGGGCTAAAATACGTGAGTTCAGAGATCCCGAAGACACCAGCTGAACTGTCGACCAGCTCCTTGCCCATTCACTGTACATAGAAGTTCCACTTACCGCAAAATACCGCGGAAGCGGTCACTTCGGTCAACCGTCTACTATTAACATTTCCCAAGCTTAGGAATTCTGCAAATTATACGTTAAGCGTCAGATTTGACCGGACAGGCGGCCACGTCTAGATTAACCCAGTTTTTGGTGAAAGTGGGCTGGGCGCTCCCCTGGTATTTTACATACAGCAAGTGCTCCCACTCCAGGCCTGGTTCCTCGGGGCTATGCGATCAGCAGTGCTATGATCGTTCAGCAGCTTGCCTGTACAGTAACCCTTAGTATATCAGTCCTCACGTGCTTAGGGTGATGACACCTGACCATTTCGTTTCAAACACTTTTTTTTTCTTCTGGAGTACGAGCTTTAGACATCGACTGTGCTAAGGCCGCATTTTGTTTCCAGTTATTTATTTGTTTTCCACGCGAACGCATGCTGTGGATTATGGGTATTACAAAGAATGTCATCACCCTGAACTGAAGGACATTGAGGCACCCTGCACAGAACAAGATGAGCTTTCAGCGTTCCCTGGCTGAAGACAGTAGGACAGTCGGCCACGAGCAGGACCAACAAAATCCAGGCGTCCCACCGAAGCACGGACGCCAGCGGACGCCAACGGCTCTGGCGGAGGCCCCGAGGAAGGCGCGAAGGCTCACCTGCAACCGAAGCTTTTCGATGAGGCAGACGAGCGGCGTGCTGTAAGTGTACCAGGTGGCCTTGTTGTTGGCCAGCCACTGCCAGGAAACGCCCTGGGCGGGAGCGCTGTCCGGCGGGTACAGCATCCGACGCACCGTCGATCCTGCCGCTGAGGAGCCTGCGGCGGAAAGGCGTCGATCCCGGCCCGCTAGCGGCCAGCCAGCCGACGCCGTCTTACCCTGGTCCTCAGCGAAGATCTGTCGCATGCCGACCACGTCGACCGAGTGAGGTTTGATGCCCGGCGCGTTGACAAACACAACCGTGCCTCCGGGCTGGCCCCGAGCCTTTTCGAACTGCTCGCAAACTTCCGCCGGGTAGGGCAGCCAGGTGCCGGAGAAGCGCAGGTACTCCCACACGGCCACCGATCTCGGGCCCGCTGGGGTTGCGGAACAGGCCATGCGCGGATGTCTATTCCCCATATGAAACACGACCAGCACAGCGAGATCGAACCGCACAAACGCTAGAACACAGCGAGGCACCTACGACCGGCTCTGACGGCTCCGCGTTTGACACACGGAAGTATTCCATGGATTCCATGGCCTCACTGAATTGGCTAAAGCTTTGGCTAAAATGACAAAAGTGTCTGGCTACTGGCTAAACCGCAAATCAGCGCACGCCCTCTCGCGGTGCGCGTGAGGGATCTTCGTAAACAAATTTGTCGCGCGCTTTTTGACCGACCTTGAAGTCGCCTTGAGGCCCTCTATTGCCCTCTACCTCGTTGCTGAGGTGCCGGTTGAGGCCTCAAGCGCCTTCGTTGATGTGCGACGGCCGCCCCTGCTGGGGTGGTTTGGTGAGAATAGTGAGAATGTAAGATGCGAAAGCTTGCTAAAAGGTATGCTCAGGCTAGTTGGTTCACTGGCCGAAAAATTGCTGAAAAACTTGAAAAAGTGCCCAGCAAGTGGCGAATGCGCAAGAACCCGTAGGAAAAAGATGTGTCAGTCGTTCCGTACTTGCACAAGATTTTCCACAATTTAAAGAGAATAGAAAAAAAAAGCAAAAATTGATGTCTTTCCTTTTTTTTTTTTTTTGCTTTAGAGCGTTTGTTTGTTTTCTGCAGGAAGGTGAACAAGATCGAGGAAGAGGAAACATTGCACTAAAAAGTGCGGACAGCCTTTCGTTAACTGTCAAGAATGCGTCGTATATTCTATTCGGCTGTCGTGTGACAGGTTCTACATCGGACAAACCGGACGGTGCATTAATTAATGCACCGTCCGGTTTGTCTGAACGATGCATTACATGACCGATTAAGGGAACATCAGTATAATGTAACAACACAAATCTCCAGTAATCTAAGATTTAGCTGCCATGATTGTGGATGCACCCAACTACAAAATTCTCAAAAGGAATGGTGACAAACTAATTCGCAAGTCTGCCTACTTGTTTTAAGAAGCTATTCGACATGCAATTGTGACACGATTTAGAAAAGGCAGAATTAAAGCATGAATTCACTATTCCTCTCTTCACAACCTTCATCCCCTGTGTCATCACACACTGGGAATGATTTTTTTTCTCGGTCTCCCGAATTTTCGGTGTTCTCGTTTGATAGAGGCCAGTCTCTGGGAGAGTTGCTAGATGGAAGGAAACTGTGGGCACAACTTCCTGACTTTTCAGCGCACCCGGGAAATCCCGAGGGCCTGAAGAGAGGATGTGGTCCGCGTATGAGGAAAAAAAGGCGGTTGGATCGAGAAAGCGAGAGTAACCAATTTGCTGGGCCACGCTCCTACACTTTACACACAGGACGGAACAGGATCTACAGGAGAAACCTCCGTCATTTGTTGAAGACGTCCGAGGCATTCTATGGTTGCCTGAATGACAATACCGTTTCACCACAGCAGCCTCCTGGCGATCACGACAATCCGCAGACTTGGCTGCCTTGGAGGCTCTGCAGCCGCCACAACTGCACAGTATTCCAGATTCAACCGAGCGTTCCGCGCATCCATCCCCAGAATCGCCGGCTTCGACAAATGAGGCTCTGACACTAATCATCAAGAAGCAGACGCGTGCCACGTCAACTAACTTACGACGAAACATTTGAACAAGTTCTCCAGTTTCTTTTGTGTGTTTATTTTTTATTTTCTTCATTCAATTTTTTGTTCTTCTATTGTTTCTGCCTTCTGCTTGTGTGCAAGTGCATTGTGCTATTACATTATTACATTTTTTTCTTTCTCTAAAGATTGGAAGATGTATCGGTTTTACGCGGGAAGCTCAAGCAGCAGCTGGGAGCAAGGCGCGAGCTCATGACATAAAGCCATGAGCGCCAGTTCTCTTCGGGTATCCAAGCCTAGTGGACTCTCAATTATTACAGCGAAGATATCTGCTACGCCTAACGCTCTTCACCATCCCATCATCATCATCACCGCACATGCATCCAGTCAACAAGCCCTCATCACCCACAAAATTGCTTATCTACATCGAAGACACCAGGCGACCACTAAGGCAGAGTAACTTCTGGCTGTACAAACATAGTTCCCACACCAGTTATAATTACCCGCAACATCAACCTGCACCCTCACCTAAAAGCTCCATTTTAACATTGACGTGCATCTTGCACATTGTTGCCGACGTGCGCAATCGAAAGCGTTGCTGTGATCGGCCCTCCACGACTGGCCGAATGCTGACTAAGACATCAGCAAAGGATTTCTCAACCATGGAAATGAGAGGAATGGAAGAACTTTAATTTTGACGGTGTTGGCAGTGTTGGCATTTCAGAGTGCAATGATTTAGAGCTTCCACCATGCTCATTACAAACACCATCGAACTTGCTGTTCACGAGGTAATGACGTCACCAGAGGGAACCATAGGAGGGCACCACCAAAACATCTCACAGCTAATATCAGCCCATAATCACCCTTACTAGACACGGCACTACGCGGGCCTCTATGGTACAGGCTGTCGCCTTTCCGCGGTGCCATAACTCCCCTGAGTCATTAACGATTACCATTCTACTATTACTATATTGCAGTGACATTAGCTAGCGGGACCAAGCGAGCCCTATACTCCGTTTCACCTTATGTTGTACCGCAGACAAGACTAGAAGCGCGAGCTCATAGCGTTGGGAGTTACTCTTAACACACGAGAGCTTGTGCCGCCGAGATGTGCCCTAGAGCAAGGAGCTCGCGCTTGTAGCCTTTCCTGCGGTACATCATGAGGTGAAACAGAGTATAGCTGTTGCGGCAATTTGACGTATCATCAGTGTCCACCCAGTAACACCTGCTTCGTTGATCCCCAAGCGAGGACACTGTCCATGTGACCTACAACACCGTCGAGGCCCTGAAGAAAGTCGCTCATGCGTCGTTGAAAGTGTTCGGGGGTCGAGCAGATTCTGAAGGGTAAATGGTTGAAGCAAAAGTTATTGCAGGGCGAGATGAAGGTGGTCAGCATTTTGCTTTTTTCGCTTAGAGGAATTTGCCGGAACCCTGAGGTTGCGTCGTCCATCTTCGAGAACCAGGTGCACGCGCTCTTTGTAAAATCCCAAGGGTGTGTTCCACCAACATAATCGGATGCCATTTGCAGAGGACAAGCTCGTTTAGTTCCATGTGATCCACGTAGAGCCTTAATGTCTCTGACGGTTTAGGTATGCCATAATCATTGGAGAGCGCCGAGGCGTGGGTTTTGTTACGGGGACGATTACGCCGATTCTTTGCATCCGTAGAAGTTGACCTTTTGTCTTTTCGTACAGAGGTATCGGTACCCGCCGAGGAGGCACGAGAGTGAACGGAGCGACTTTTGGTTGAGGTGAGATGTCACGCTCCCATTGCAACTTGCCTAGACCTTGGAGGATTAACTCGGGAAAGTCTTTCTCAATATTTAACACCAACACCTCTTTGAGTAACCTGAACAGCCCCAAATGGCTTGCCAGAAACTGCGGTGCAGAGGAGAGGAAGAGTGTGGAGGAATTCGACACTCTCTTGACCATTTAACTTGAAATTGAGCCTGACCCGTTCTGATATGCAGAGGGTCTTTCCATCAGGTCCCTGAAATCAACGTTTTGAGGGGTTTAGGGGAACGTGCTCAAAAAGCTGCAAGCATCGTCGTTCTGAGATGACAGCTTTGCCAGCCCGCCGTATCAATCTTGAAGATTTCACTAATGGAGATACCTCTCAGATCGACGCGATCTGGTCGACCGCCGTTCGAAGGTCCCCACTTGCATCAACCAGCAAACAGCCGAATAATAACCCTCCTTTCTACTACGGCACACGGCTCTTTTTGTTGGGCCCAACGATTTTTCACGACGCCCTTTACCGCACCAGCAACAAAATCAAGCTTGTTTAACTTTGGTGCTGCCTTTCGTAAACTTTGCGTCTTGGGCGGTGACTTGGCGTCGGAGCCGTACTTAGCCGGCTAGTTCTTTTACTTGTAGGGCATGCACTGTGGCATTTTCGGTGGGTTTGCCTACCCTGAGCTATGCATGCTGTTGCTGGACAGTCTCGATCCAACAAGCTATAATTAAAGAGTTCCAAAGATCTAGGTTGGGATTGAGCTGGGGAGTTTGTGAGCTCATGATTCTTGAGGACTACGACTAACCAGTCGCAGATTAGCCGGATGTCGAGACGAGGTTGGCGTAAACGAGGCGTTTAATTCAGGTTAACGGTACGTTAGCATGGTTACATGAGCAGTGAGCCCGCACGTCAGTCTGCGTGTGTCCGTCGTGTCGGCGTTCTCGGTCCCAGACTCTCGCACTCAGTCCTCTCGCTGGCTTCTTTCTCGTCTGGCTTGTGGCGCCCTCTTCGTACTGTGGCTCCCACGACACCGGAGTTCCCCATAGTTGCAAGTGTTCACTAATGCGTGAAGAGATGTAGCGAAATCTTCGAGGGACTCGCCATCTAACGCACCTATTGCTAAATTACCCAGGCATTGAGGAGAATACGAGGAATTTAGGTCTATGTGGCGCAAGTGCTGGCATCTGCAGCAGTGCCTGTTTTAAAGAAAAAGCCTAAAAGAAAAGGCATGTGGCACGCGCATTCGTCAATGCTTTGTTTTGGTCACTTCCTTCAAATCTTTTATATGGGGAACGCGAGCATGTGCAGCACGTAGATTTACATTCCTAGCATTCTCCTTGATGCTTAGGTAATTTAGCGACAGGTCTACTGGATTCTGGTGTTGAATTTTGCCCGTTCTAAGAAAACGGTTTGGCAGTTCTTGTAGCTCTAGAGCACCACGTCGAAGTTTTTCTCCTCGTCCGACGTCGGCTTAAATCTGATAAATATGTCTTCTGCCTGGGGGCTCATGAGGTGTACCAATGTGTCGACTTGACTCTCCTTTGGAAGGACGCCAAATCCTGATGCAGAGCGGTAGTGCAGGAATTGCTTCTTTCATTGGGGCCAGTCTGACAGCGACGAAAATCTGAACGGGTCAGGTGGAGTTATTTGGAATGAAGCCATATGTTCACTGGCACTTGACCTGGACCATCTGGTTTCGAAGGAGCCATTTCCACCTCTGGCCTGGCCTCAACCACATTATATGTGGTTGAGGCCAGGTTAGGGTTCCTAGAACAGGGCCAGTGGTGTGCTGATGTGTCATTCAGAAGAAGAGATTTGGCCAACACATGCAACTTTTGACACCATATGTTTGACAATGTCTAGCCTAGCACGAGGCAAAAGCCCTTTATTTTCTTTTACAAGCTGTACATATATACAGTGGGAGTACAGCGCTATTAAGTCTATTGTGAGGGGCTTTATGCAAGTTTTGTTAATTCACATGTGTCTTCACATGAAACTGACGGACACATCATGTATAAGGTATATATAAGGTGCTACTGCAGCCAGGTGCAGGACTGGAAATACCACGAGTCAAAACTACTTTGAGGCCATTGTGAGAAATAATGGACACATCAACCACCCGGAAGCCACAAATGAACAGAGGCTTGGAGATAGTCATTGATTCAAGCAGTGGATACAAACGGAGACCATTGAACCTGAAGAATTTCATTCAGCAGAAGAGATCATTGTGAAGTTCACGGGACATACCTAGTTGAAATGGTATATGTAGAGCCACTGCACGTCGTTTGGGATGTCGAAACACGGAATGGCGAATGTACAATGCTCTCCAGGCTTTTGGAGTGAAGAGAAGCAGTAACCATTCACCTGGCATCTGAAGGTGGGCATATCGAAGGCTTCACCGGAAAAGAGTAGAGAGAAATGAGGGAATATGTGGTTGCTCTGAAGCCACTAAAGGAGGAACAATCAACGCTGGAGCAGTGGAGCTGATACCTACCCAACGTTCTCAGCCCACATACACATCCTGTAGTATTGCATCCTTGCATGTCTGAACCCCATCAGCCAGCAGACCGTGACTTCCTCTAGTGATTCGAGACAAGATTTCCCGACTACAAATTCGACCAAGTAGCAATCTTGACAATGTTCCTAGATTCAAAATTCAAGGCACTGGTCTACAAAGAGGACAGGTCGATGGGGAACTGGTTGAAGAACTTGGGAGTTGAGGAGGCGAAACAAATTTCTGAGGCACGGAGAAGTGCAGTGGTGGCCACGGCATCACCGGCCCCTGAAGTTCCTTCCACATCAACACTGTGGCAAAACTTGGTCAGCCTCATCAAACAAAAGCAGCATTCAGTACCATAAGCTGAAAAAAAGGGTGCCAAGTAATACGCCCTGTTGGCTCGACTTGCAAGAAGGTACCTGGCTGTATGGGCCACGAGCGTGTTTAGCGAGTGCTTTTTTTAGTGTGTGGGGGAATTGTCACCAGCAGGAGAACAACACTGCTTCCAGAACCTGTTGCATACATTTCTTCACAAAAACATTCAGTAACTTTGCTCCTCGAGTGGTGTTTTACTTAGGGATCTTTTTATCAGCTTTTTTATCAGTCATATGTGTGTGACATTTTTCTTATGGCAATAAAGTTAACCTTTTAATAATTATGTTCGCTGAAAAAGATTCTCAGTTGTGATTTGATTGAATATTCTCATTTCATTTGCATCAAATAAAAATATTGGTATTAGAAGGTATTCATTAGATTTGCAACTTTTAATATATGATTCAAACTATTTTAATATTCACACACCTCTTAAAAGCTGCAATTGCTTGTAAAAGTCACATTTTTTAACAAGTAGTCTTATCAGCTTTTAAATATCCTGCCCAATGGATGCCGTTAGAAAGTTTCACTCCAGTAACTCAATTTTTTTTCCAGAATAAGTTATTTCCGACACGCCACCCCACCTAAAGTGCAACTTTCTTAACTTTCAAACACCTTAATCTCGGTTTCACTCTTTGGCATCAAATCTCGGTTCAGGAAAACTATCACTTGATAATTAATTGATGTGGGGAGCCAGTTTTTAAAGTTACTGTACTGAAATTTTGTAAGGAGCATGGCTGTGAGCTTAGTTTATGCATTTTCAGTCTCTTTTGTTGAGAAAGTTGCAGAATAAACCAATGCATGCAATAAAAACTTTTTTTCAAATTTTTTTTAAATTAAAAATTATACAATTTTATCAATTTCTTTCTATAGCCATTATATCATATTCAATAGCCATTATATTGTTCAAGTGTTATACTGTATTTTTTAGAAAAAAAAACAAAAAACACCATTATCATTCAATTTTCTAAGCAATCGCAGAGTCCTTTAATTAGCTTATGGTCACACAACTTCTTCGTAGTGCTATGGGAGAGCTTGGTACGTGACCAGGCATGGTGCTGGCATCGCCAAAGGGGTTAGGAGCTGCCAATCTAGCCTGCATTGCTAGGAGTCTGGCAAACCGAAAGTGTTGGGATTTCAAACCCCCTTTGAATGAGCCACCTATAAGTCGAGATAACACGTTATCGCACTAAGAGCGTTTGTCATTAATCTAAGCGTCTTCGGCGCTGTACACTCAATCATGTATATCTGCGACAATCTCCAGAATACCTTTTTGTTCCTTTTTCTTCTCTCAAAGGGACTTTTTAGTACCTCCCTCACCGACAAAACTCAGTGTTGCAACTATACTCCGTTTCACCTTATGTTGTAGCGCAGAGAAGGCTAGAGGCGCAAGCTCATAGCGTTGGAGGCTGCTCTTAATGCACGAGAGCTTGTGCCGCCGAGATGTGCCCCAGAGCAAGGAGCTCGCAGCTTGTAGCCTTTCCTGCGGTACATCATGGGTGAAACAGACTATAGCACTAGCTAGTAGAGGCACTGCAAACCAGTACGCTCCATTGCCTAGCTCTTTTTCGCTCGCAAAAGCATTGTTTTCTTTTAAGACAACCGTAAAAAAAAACTTTGTTCAATAGAGGATGACCGGTGCTTGTGTACAGGGATCAAATACAGGCGTAACAGAATTATGGTGTACAAGAAATTGTTTTCCAAAACTACTTGCAATTGTGAATTCGGGTCTCCTTGCATCACAGGCATTCTTATTCTAATCTCTTGATGCATAACCAATGATGGGGACACAAATGCTCTATCCACAAGAATCTCGCTTTTTGCATTAAATGTCCTACAAATGCTCCCCAGAAAAACCTGCATCGGTTTGAATTTATCTGGAAAACTGATGACTGAAATCATGAGGGCAAAAAAGCTTCCAGGACTTAGCGGCGAGTCATTGGTTCTGCGCAGCGGTTGCCCCAGTGTCCGAACTATGAACAGTTTAGAGTCAATGTCTGTTCAGGAGACGGGATCAACTTCGCTGCATTATGGGGTCCCAAACAGCGGCAAATCCAAGAGCGTCGGCGAGCCAGCCACAGCTCAAGACTCATTGGGGCCTGCTACAGTGAGGAGGCGGCAGTGTTTTCATAACAGCAGACACCCTATCCTCCATCTTTCTTGTAGACCATAGCCCACAATGCAACTGATGTTCTGCAATATTTTGGTGCATTTTTGGGCAACATTATTTCTCCATATTCACAAGTTTAACGAAATTGGAATTACAAAATTTAGCATAGATACATTCGGGATTAAAAACAACTGCAACACGCTCCAAATTCTACTAAAGCAAACTTGCAAGAAACGAAGCCTTATCTGCTTGTCAATCAGTACAGGGGCACCAGCACTTTTGTCCCTCCAGCATCCTGGTTTGGCCATATCCTCATAAAGTGGTAGTGGGAAACCTTCACTGCACAATTTTAAATACGCGCTCGGTCACGTTTACAAGGTGTGGCACTCTGAGCTAGCCCAACAAAACGCCGGCCAGAGCGGTAAAAATCCTTCGTGGGGCGCCCTGGGCACAATAATCGTCGGGTGAGAGATTGGAACAAACTACCACAAATTCACGCATGGGTAGCGTCGGTTTAATCGACAAGTCATGCATCCACTGTGAACTTCATACATCAAACCCCGAGACTCCTTTGTCTGAAATAAAGCATTCATACATACATCTGCATGTCAGGCTGGTGGTTAGTGCCAATGCAAAAGCTTGGAAAGGTGCAAGCAATTTACCTTCTGTTCTTTTGTCGAGGGTTACGAATTATTACCCCGTTTGCAGCGGATGCACAGCTTCGGCAAAGAGTGCACAAATTCGTGGCAGTCCGTTGCCATCTCGCTCTCAACGACTCATTGTGCCTGGAACGCGTCGTCCGGAAATTTTACCATTCCGGCTGGCGTTCCGTTGGGCTAGCTCATAGAGCTGCACCCCGTATAGGGAAGCAAAACTCAGCTCGAGCCTGCCATACATATCTTTCTCCCGCTTCCTTTCGTAGCTGATGGGCTCTCCGAAACTAACACCATTGATGACTTCTGCGAAATTGACAGCACCTATAGTCTGTTGCAACTCAAGAAGGTAGGACAA
Organism: Ixodes ricinus; assembly: GCA_037355805.1. Taxonomy (NCBI): domain Eukaryota; kingdom Metazoa; phylum Arthropoda; class Arachnida; order Ixodida; family Ixodidae; genus Ixodes; species Ixodes ricinus. Next base: position 14,323 of record JAZHYW010034571.1, on the reverse strand, counting down.
GGGAAAGAAAGGCCCGGGAGGAGGAAGCAGATGGAACGCTGTAGAGAGGAGGTTTCCCCCTCTCCTCTCAGCCTTCTGTCTGCTTCCTCCTCCCCGAGATGTTCCTTTCCCTTGCCCCACCTTCTTGAGTTGCAACGGACTATAGTAGCTAGAGCAGTAAGCTGACACGGCAGATCTGCTTGCCATCTTTCTCGAGCGAAGTAGAGTGCCTTCCATACGCACGCGCTTTCCTCGAGTGGTGACATCTCAGCCATTTTTACGCCCAATCGTTTTTTTATGCATTTTGAAGTACGCGCAATCCGGTGTCAATCAGCTCGAGCGCGTAGCTTTGGCTAATGTCAGAGACGCCATTTTAGCGCCGTCACGCACCGAGTGCGCGAGAGCGTCGCGCGCTGAACATTCAGTGCAACAATGGATGTCTTCACCCTGAGACAGACAGACATGTAGGCACCCTAGAGCGAAGCAGAGATTCGCAGCACCTGGCGGTCTAAAGACAAAGCCGTGAAACTAGGTTCGAGAATGTGTCAAAAATGCGTCAACAGTTGGCAACAAGCTACGAATGCAGTACATGCGCTGCCTCGAGCTGTTAAATCCCTCAGAAGGCAACAAGTGAGTGTTGGAGGCAGAGCCTCCACTGCATTCTTGTTGCCGACTGTACGCCAACATGCAGCTAGGACGCTGCACCGCTGCGATGACACTGCTGTCGGCATGGCACATGCTTTCCTCATGCAAATTTGGTTTCTGCACCCGCACAGTGCCCACACCTGGTGTGGGCTTCTTAGTAAATAGCGCGTAGGCCTATAGGGGCTATTCACTGGATGCTATATTCGTGGGTGCTGTTTAGGGGGCAGGCTCAAGATAAGCTCACATAAAGGAGACACGAAACAATTTCTACTTCTGCTACATACTACTAGAATCCCTCCCCAACGTTAATAACCGAATAAAATAGTGCCCATTTTAATTCCTATTCCCCCCCCTCCCCCAAGTTGGCCCTCAACCTCTGGGGTTGGGCCTAACTGACCACCACATATAAGTGAGACCATACCAAGCTTATACGGTAAGGTTCGGTGATCCTGACCAAAGCACGAACACAAAATGCCCCTCAAAAAGTGCGAACATTCAATTTTCAGCTGACCGTGTCGCAGGTAGGTGGTTCACCTACACCACTAAATAAGCTACGCTTCAGAGTAACGACACTTGGCCACATTGTGGCTTAAAATCATGGTTGCCAGTTATCTGAAGCTTTATCTGAAATCACAGAAAACGCTTTTCCGTCCTCCACAAATGTTTAAACAGTCCGCGACAGAGAAAGCAATATTACATGAGCTTCCTAACACCGAATCGAATGCTGAGGGAAGTCGCACTTTTGAATCATGATGATCTGCAGTAGCGTCTGCTCGCACAAGCCCCAATATGTGGCGCCCACAGCAATGTCAGGGAGCGAGTGCCGATACTCTAAGCGCAGCTCATTTAGTGGCTCTAGTTCCACCCAGCAAACATCTCCCAGAAGACAGAGGGAAGCACAAACTCCGAGAGCAGACGTCGCCGAGAATAAACCTTTATTATGCCGACGGACACGCGCGAGACATTTCTCCCCCTCTGGAGATGCCACTATACAGACGAGAAGAAACAAGCTCCGCTCATAAATAAGCACACCTCTTTGAAACAAGGAACAGAGAAAGGAAGAGTTAGCCAGACTTGAAGAGCAGGATGGCCACCTGTCCCAGGTAGAAGTAGATGAAGTGCTTTGTCTGCGTGGGTCACGTACGAGCCAAGAGTTGCGTCCTACGATGCAGTGCTCCAGGTCGGGTTGTACTTCTTGTCAAACTCCTTCTTGATGTAGGCTGCAATGTCCTTCTCAATGCTGTACTTCTCCAGAGCCTGGGTGGCCACGTCCACTGCGTCCTGCTGCATCTCCTCCGACATGTCCGCATTCTTGATCACCGCCTTCTTGTCAGACATCCTGCGCACGCAGACAACGGGCGCTCAGCACTCGCCAGGCAGGGCCACAATTGGCCACCCCTAGATCGGTGGTTCTCAAGATCTTCCTATGCAATAAACCAATAAAGTGAAGCCTGTAAACAATAAGGCACAAACTAGGAAGAGCTTGGCTCATAGATATGCACTAAAGGATGAAGGGGGATCGGTGGCCGAGTTGCACTGGCTAAATTTCTCGTCTATAGCCAAGACGCCAGACACCCATTGAGGCTAACTAACTTCTGACTGCCTAACATACAACACAATTATACATTTATGACACAGTTCTGGAAAAAGAGTGCTTAAACTGTAAAAACAATTTTAGTCAGGGGCAAGGACGGTTGCAGGGGACACTCTCGAGCTCAGGGGAACCAATGTGGGTACTCTAGGGAACCCAGTTTTGAAAACACAGTGTCCTAAATAACAACAGCCCAGTGCCGGCCTTTCTGTCACCTACAGGACGGCGCAAGGCACCTGGTGGACACAATGCCGGGCGGGGGTGTTCAGACGAGTCTCGCGTCCTCACCGACCGAGCTCGTCTGTGGCCTGTGCTGGCCTCTCATCAGGCGACACGGGAAATCCGACACCACCCGTGCTGAAGCAAGTGGGCGTGTCGGATTGTGCCGTGTCCTCGGCATTCTGCATTACCTCATTGAAGGGCTCGAGGCTATAGCCCAGGTTCTTCTGACCACCATCTCCACTAGCCGTTTTCTTTCCTCCTTGCACTCCTATTTTCTGCTACTTTGAGAACGTCGAGATGTTATGAGCTACGGATAAACGCGAGATGAGGAGCCCTTCCCACTCAGAAAGCGTCATAAAAACCCGGCAAGCAACAGAAAGCATCTTCGTCTTTGTTTTCTCGAGCTATTCACTTAAGAGTACCACTAACATAGACAGGGTGTTTAGTCTGTACACTTGAGAGTAATTTAGAAGAGGGGCAGTTCAGACAATTCTCAGGAATAATGCTATCGACTGCGGCAAATGTCTGGGCACAAATGCAGACGCAATGATTAGAAAAGAAAAAAAAAAGACCACAAAACTTGCGTAAACTGTCTGCAAGTCATCCACAAGTTACCACTCCAAAAATGTTGAGCGACATTTTTATGCACTAAACAAATACAGTGCTTGATGTGGGATACCATTGTCCATGTTAAACGGAACCTTTTCACTTAGAACACACGAAAGCTCTTCACATTGTGTCAATAACAAACAGCTTGAATCATTTTGTCAGGAAATGTAGCGACATGCATCAAAATCATATCCCCTACCCTCCCACCAGCATCCTCAAATGAAGGAAAAACACAGGTTCCAGATCTAAGCAATTAAAAGAAAAAAGCTAAACGACTCTTGAGATGATCTTGCGTGAAGGGCACGAGCATGGAGCGACAAAACTATACTCCAGTTTCACCTTGTGTTGTACCGCGAGGAAGGCTACAAGCGCGAGCTCCTTGCTCCATGGCACACCTCGGCGGCACAAGCTCTCGTGCACTGAGGGCAGCTGCCAACGCTATGAGCTTGCGCTCTAGCCTTACGCTGCGGTACAACATGAGGTGAAACGGAGTATAACTGACCTCTCGAAAATGTACTAGGCGAGATCAGTGCGATCAGTTTATGGAGACTGTGCTACTAACGAGAGCTTGCAGTGGCCGACGGGGGAACGAGTTGAAGCCGCGCTGCACTGCCAGATACGAGCGTAGTGCAGGAATGCTTGGACCGACGAGCCCCTTCCAGGGTTGACGCGCATGCCCGGGGCGGCAGCGCGGCTGCCTGTCATATCCGGCGGTGCTCACAGGATGTCGTAGGCAGTCACCAGGGTGAGGAGTCGGGGGTAACCAAGTGTATTAATTGCAACATGTTGCCTTCATTTACAGCAACAGCGATACGGGCACAACACGGTCTGTGCACTTTGTGATGATTGCTCGCCTGTTTGCCGCTATCATGAGTGAAATTCATAGAGTAAGACTGGAATGGCACTATCTGCCAACGATGCTATGCAGTCTGGATGGCAGAGTCTCCAGGACGCGCGGTGCTCGCACTGAAAAACGCTAATGCTCCGCCATCTCTGCCCCGGCCCGTGGTCGCCTGGTTTCGAGATCACGAGAAAAGACGCGTTGCGCGTCCTACTGTGCCTGCCAACATGTGCACTTTCCCGCCTCTTCTGCGCACGGCGCCTAACTCGGAATCGGGCGCGTGGCACCGCCTCTTTGGAGATAGTGCTTACTGACATGGCACCTATCAAGCAAGAAGTCACGGCAACTCAACTGAGCGATAACCTCAACTGGATTATAAAGCGAGGCGCTGGCCACTGGCGTCGTGGCGCAACGCCCCATGCGGTATCTTGAGTTTCCTGGAAGAAGTAGCAGACGCCGTGCCGCCAGCGCTATCTCCGAAGCGGTACCACGCGCTTCCGATTCCGAAGTTAGGGCGTAACCGCGGCCGCGAGAACAGCGGAAAACACACATGTCTTGCAGTAGCAGAGTAGGACGCCAGACGCGCTTTTTGTGCGTGGTTCCTCGAAACCAGGCGTACCCGCCGGCAGATGGCTGGTGCAGTGCGCTTCAGCCCGCGAGCTACGCCCGATCCTGGGGACTTTTGTCCCCGACTGTACAAATCTGATGGTACCTAGAGTTGCAGAGAGGATGCAAGCAGCAGAGGGCCTCTTCCAGAAGCCCGACCTCTAGCGTGCGCTCATTGCCTTCTGCCATGCTCTGCCTGTGCAAACATGCCAGATGCTAGCCAGATGCTGAAAGCATTACCAAAAGCAGGGAAGCTCATGCCGGAGGCGGGTCAACTGAAACTTTCCCCTGCCATTTTTATTCTGTGAGGGACTACAAACTAGCTTTTAAATGGTATTGAATTTAGGGAAAGGTCTATTATCTAATTAATGAGATAAACTTTCGTCTTTGCTGGCAGATTCGAATCAGATTCGTTAGCTCATAGGAATTTATGAATTAAAAGAAAACTTTATGCTTTGCACTGTTCAGTGATTATCCGTCGGCTTGCCTCGGCGAGGTAAATACGATGCAAATGAAGCGGCAAATGAAGTGGCAGCAACCCCACGTGTTCCGAGGGAATTGCGATAATTAACCAAGAGTTATTTTGCTTCTTTTCACGAACCTAGGACCTTTTTGTGGATGCAGCCCACTCGTCAACTTTACTTCGAAGCACGTGGGTAGTCGAAGATTTGCGCAACAAAGGCTACACCCTCGGTGCGGTAAAAAGCGGGCCAAGGGTCACACTCCACGTTAATTTACACCACGATAAAAGTCATATTTTCGTCTACGCTTTGACTTCTCTAACTGGATTCAAAATAAGACTTTCTGTAGTGGCCAACGAAGCTTATTTTCGCTACACGACGAACCTGTCATTCTTCGCTGGCGTGCCCTGTTACCTGGTCAAATACGTTTCCGGTGACTCACCGTAGTCTGGTACATTTTTGCACAGAAAAGCACGACTATTTGGTCCTTGGGCAACAATCCCAAGCAGCGAGCCTGTCTCCTGCCATGGTCTCAGAACGCAGGCGCCTGCCCGCGTTCTTGCTTTGCGGGGCAAAGAAACCATCCGGGAAACTGGTGTGTCGTATCACGGCGGAACTATTCTGCGACTGGTCATCATAGGTGCATAAGACACACTTTGGTCTTTGACCGCTAAAGGCAGAGTGAAGGAAGCATGCCGATATAAACGTTCGAGCATCAGCCGGCACTCGCGGCTTCGATGGAATGCGGCCCCATTCCTTGCGGGAAGGAATGGAAACCGCAAAGCTCCGTCCCGTCGAGTTTCTCACCTGAGGCTGGCTTCCAGAGGCGAATTCCAGATGAAATTTGACAAAACTTGACGAATATTCAGGAGGCACAGTCGAGGCGGCTTTTCTTTACCGGCAAGCGCCAACTTCCAATAGAACGCAGCACGTCCCACATAAGACGTTAACATCCCATTGGTCAGGGGGATTTCAAAGGAGCCAGATCATTGGCTGTACGCGAGACTTCTGTCCGGTCTTCTATCAGCCCACAATGCACCGCGGTGGCCTCGGGTGTTTTCGTTTCTCCGACTTCCTTCACTTACAGCCCTGATGACGTCATAGAAACAACACGATGGTGTTCGTTTTTTCAAATGAAGGGTTCTTCGGGTTTTTTCATCAGTAGAGCTGCAGGGTTGAGAAAAATAATAATCACGTATTTACTTACCATATATTTTTTTATTTCACTTTCAAGTAGAAGTTCCGTAGCTCAGCGTTCGTATTCGAAACCGCAAGACTTCTGCAAGAACTGCCAGTTTTTCAGCCGGCGGTGGCGTGGCGGCGTTTTTCGGTTGGCGGCGTCGCGCCGGATAATCATCGGCGGCTCTCATCGGCGGTGGCTTGAGGTTATTTCGCGCACCGTTACTATACTTCTGTTCAGCTTGGGTCCAGACGCAGGCGATGCTACAAACGCGGCTCCATGACTCATCTGCCGTACGCGAGCTCGTACCAATCTGGCTTTATTCAGGGCCTGGCCACCTGATACGCCGCACGAGGTGCGACCAACCGCCCCGTCGCCCTCGTACGGGAAGGCGTGGAAACAGTTTCCGGTCGCGGCCGTTATTTTCGCGGGGGCGCTGCTACTCCGGGCTTCGCCGGCAGTCAGGGAAGACTCGCCCACGCCGGGACGCGTTACAGCTTACGTACGGCGGTGTGGGGACATCAGCCGTGTTTGTGGTTTATTCGTTACAGACACGCGCAAGCCTGTGCGGTGCCAGGCTTTGGAAGTGGTGTTTCATGTGCGTGACGCAATGCCGCGAAACTGACGCCGGGCTTCTCTTCGCCAGCTGCGGCTGCGAGGAAGGATCCTGGCATCGGGTATCACGACTTTCCCTGGGCCGGAACGTCCAGCTGTACGGCTGAAGAAAACATTGTGAAGGACCAGGTGGAGAAGAGAAGCAAGTGAGGTCGAATAGAGTCTAATGGTTGTGCCCTTCAGGCCACATTTGCTGAGACGATTACAAAGACGGCAAACTGGGGGTCCTGCTTCCATCCGCAGTTCCGACCCAGTTTCCCAACTATCCCGCGGTACATGCGAAAGGAAAACGAACCCGAAAAGAAACGGCCTCGAAGCAACAGGAAATGATCAGCAAGCGGTAAAAGGCGGTCGCCAAACTGAAGACTTAGCAAAGAGCTGGTATAAATGAAGCTCACTACTTTCCGGTCGCGATAAAAGGAAAACTCCCTCTACAGTGCCCGTATAGAAGTGTGGAACGGGAATGCTTGCTTCTTGAAGAGGCATGCCAAACCTCGCTAAACCTTGCGCACATGATGGACGAGCTAAAGCAGAAGCACGGGCTAGCGCAAATCGCACGTCCCAGAAGAGCGCGCTTCAAAACACTCAAGCAAGGTGCTGCGGCTACTACTAGCAAATTTTGCTGGGAGTATAAGGCATTCTACAGTCGAGCGATTTGTGCAGCTTGCACAAGCCTCTTTCTGAGAATGTTCTGCTTGTAAAGTCTTTTTTTTTTCCCTGCTTTATGAGTTTGGTTTGAAAAGCCGAGCTCTGACTGTCCCTCAGTTCTGTTTTCTCAGTAAAGTTGCTAAAAGGCACGTATTATGGTGGTCCGGCTTATTGATATGGCTATTGTCCGGGTCCCACTAAACAGGTAGTTGATAGCAGCTCTTTCACGACTACCCAGCTCGTAGAAACTGTTCATGATCTCACTCAAAGGATAAATTGTCGTGGTCAAACTCATATAAAGTATTTCTAGATTCCTTAAAGCGTTTTGACTAGAGTATCTCACCCAAAATGTTTATTGAAGATCAGTGCTGTCCTTAAAAATCTACCCATCACGGGGGGTAACTTTCTGCTATCTTTCATTGCAGACATTATGTTAAAGCTGGGGGAAAGCTCAATCCCTGTCTTAGCTGTTAGGCGTACCACAGAGAATCTTGGGTCCTCTTTTGTTTTGATTTTATTAACTGATCTGCACCAATGACATCTCAGTTCCAGTCAGACTATTGGCCGACAATTGTGTTATTTACAATAAAATTGAAACATCAGATGATCAAATCAAGATTAAGCATAGAGGCTGAAAAATTAAGAAGTGGTGTAGCTAATTGGCAAATGGTTCTAAACCGTGAAAAATCAGTCTTCATCTATGCGAGAAGAAAAATGTTTTGGCTTATAATTATTGCATTTGGGCGCTGAGCTTGAGAGAGTAAAAGAACATAAATACTTAGGCTTAATATTTACTTCTGATGCAAAATTGGAACATTCGCATTGATGACATTATCAAAGCTAATAAAGCCCTTTGTGGTGCCTTCGACGAAACCTCACTTCTTGCAACTTCTGAACTAAAAAGTCTGGCTTATATGACACTAGTAAGACCCGTCATCGCGTGTTTAATATTTTATGGAACCCATACCGTTACAAATTCCAATAAGCTGCAGAAAATTCAGCGACTCTCCCTTCCTGGACTTATTTTTAATAAATACAGCCACGTTCATTTTCCCACAAAACAATGTGAACCCGCCAATCTTCCTACAGTTGAGTCAAGAACGAAATGTGAAGAGGGTTAAAATTTATTTTTATATTATTCATAATTATAGCAAAGACAAAGAAATCTGGGTACTTTTGAAATTTGCTCACACGAATCCCTCAAGATATCGTCATAGCATGCACATTCCCTAATTCTATTAACAAAACGATTGCTTTAAGTACAGTTTGTTTTTCCGAGGAGCTATTAAAGATTGGAATATCGTCACCTCATTCCGCTGTGATATCTGTGTCGCTAAATGAATTTCTGGAGCCGTATCACTGATGTTGTTGTGCGTGTTACAAGTTAAAGTCCTATACCGGCAGTAATGAAGAAATGTTTTAAACTACGAAGTGATCCGTTCCGCAAACTGCCGAAATTACGAATCGATCTCTATATAACTTGAAACCTTTGTCTATGCTTGTATGTAAGCGTACATGTTTGTTTGTTGTCTTGTCTTTCCACCCCTGTAATAGCCCAGTGCAAAGAGCTGACAGATATCAATGCAGATAGAATAAATGAAATGAATAAAGTTCATTGCGACACGTTTTAAAAAAGTAGACGCTGAAGAAAGGAGTATCATAAGGATCAACGAACAAGCAGCTATACTGTTCAAAATGTAGTTTATGTGACTGACCCGAACGCTTAACTGGTCAACCACATTCGATAATAAAGACAATATTTTTTTGTAGGCAAATACTATGACGCATGGATCCTCGATGAAAGTGAGCCGTCAATGGAATGATTCCGGTGCGACGACAGCCGCCGTTACGCAGGGCCGTGTCTGGTGATTGCTGCCACCACAGATCCCTGTGCGGCAAGCCGACCGTGTGCGCCGGCAGATATGTCTTCAAAACTCACACTAAATGCGGTACTCATTTTTGTCCTCTGAGTGGCGAAGCACAGCCTCGCACCTGGAACATAGCAAGTACAAAAGACATCCCCCACGCACATTCGTGTGCACTGTCGAGGCGATAAACGCGCAGCAGCGCGTGTTCGGTCAGGCGGCCGCCGCTGCTGCTCGCGCGGAGCTCCACTTCCCCTCAGCCATGCCCGGCCCGGAGCGGTAGCGCCGCGGCAGCAGCCCGCTGGCGAGCTAGGCGCCTCGCGCCGTTTTCGGCCGACGCGGCTGGCCGCACCTCGACGCGTGCATCGAGTGGCCGTGGCCTGCACGCACGCTCGTAGCATCGGCTGCGTCTGGACCCAAGCTGAAACAGAGAGTATAGATCAACTCAGTTATGGAACTTCCATAGACGCTGTACATTGGAGGGGTCCAAAACCATGTCCGATTTTTGCGGCTAGGTGGCGCTGCCGCGTGCATTAATCCCCATAGAGTTATTGCAATAAACGCTAGAGGCTCAGCTGGCGCTAGTGTCTACAGGACTTCCGGTTGCAAATTGAAGCAGACAGCATGCAGTCTACATTTCCAGCCTCCTGTGTATTCCTATGGGAAAACGCGCGTGAATTTTGTCTCTTCGCCGGAAAATAACATGAATAACTTTTGTCATATCGGTTGTAACGGATAGTATGTACCTTTATTGGTATTGTGAAAGTGTAATTGCTTTAGTTACAGCATTTTCTTTACCACTGAGCGATGTTAAACTTCGCTCTATTTCAGGCCCAAACCCCTGTTTCAAGGAAGGTATGTGAAAACGAGCGACGGTTCTAAGCAAACTAACGATCAGAAAGGAATGTAGTGTGTGTTCAGGTTCGCTAGCATTTCGGTGGTGCTTATATATTGCTAATATGCCCGTCCTGTCATTGGATGAAAATGACTCCGTCGTGCGCATCTTTACGATCGGTTAAAGAAACATTCGAACGCAAAAAATAAAGCACGTGAGCTACGAAAGGTATGTCTTTTTATTATTTCCCATGTCGGGCAGTTTTTATCGGGCACCTGCTCTCTGGCTCCCCTTATTTGCAAAGATTTGGAGCGTGCGGGTGATGCTTTGAACCATTTGAACCCAGAACAAGCATCTTCGCAGTACTTATTTATTGCAAATCTGACTATATTACGTGACTTTCAATTTATTTTGATCGTCTGCAAGCACAAGGAGTTACTTATCCAGTGTTACTGCGTAGTTCTTGCCGTCTCTCTCGGTTTTCTACATGTCCTTCGTTCGTTTTGGCACGTATATCCCCCATGTTGGAAAGCGTCGACGCCGTGTTCGCGCTAACAGTGTCCGACAGTGCACAAAATACACGTACGAAGCCGTTTTAGCACCGTTTTTAATGCGATGAATTTGAAAGAAAAACGCCGTAACTGACCATTTATTTCGTCTGCGTGACTGAGAAATGTTCCAATGTGCCTAGTACGTACAAGTTATTCGTGATATTTGCTCTTATAATCGAGCGCAGAGAAAATGCACTCGCTTTTTCCCATAGGAATACATTACCGGAAGTCAAATTTAGACTGCTTGCTGTCTGCTTCAAAATGCAACAGCACACTAGCGCCAGCTGAGCCTCTAGCGTTTATGTAATAGCTCTATGATTAATCCACGCGTTTTCGTCTGCTACTGCTCCAGGCTGCTTTTGAGGTACGAGGTTCAGCACCGGTTTTGGGTTAGTGCTGTCCTTGTCGCCAGTATAAAAGTAAAAATGTGACCTGCCGACAGCAGCATGACACGGTTTGAAAGTTGTCTGCCAGCAACGTCATCCGCAAGAAAGGCCGGGGCCGCGCGTATTCGATGATGATGATAGCGGGTATTAATGCGGGCAGCCGCGCCCTCTGGCAGGCGCCGCGCCGAGGGACCCCCTCCCGGCGCGGAGTTCCGAGCCAGTTGTTCTATCATAAGCGATGGTTTCGCGTATTCCAATGGGACTTGCCGACGCCATGGCGCACGAGTCCGCCGAGTACTGTGCAGTCGCTGAAGCGCCAAGCGATGTAATACCTTAGCATCCAGCGTATGCGAGGTAGCCAATGGCCACACGACTCTAACGTTCGATATTACTCGCCCGCTTTATTCTCGCAGACAAAATGCTTGTAAGGCGCTGGCAACCTCGATTCAGAGCCGTACCTCGCCGGGAGAGTTTGGACAAAGCCGGGCGGAGCAAAGGCCTGCCAGCTAGCGCCGAGCTCACTCCGCAGTGAGAGCGTAAACTAAAGGTGCGACACAGCGTCGAGCCGATCAGGAGACCGCGACAGTCACAACATTGCCAACCGACCATTTAAAAGCGTAAAGCCGCCGCGTTCACTCCCCGGCCTCTCTACTCCATCTCCACCAATGAGCCTGCAATGAAGACAAAGAGCGCGGGGCGTGAGCCTTGCTCAGCGAAATCCTCTTTGTTTGTGCGAGGGCTTGCGCATAGCAGGCACTTTCCAAAGCCGCGCGCTCGGTGCCCATGCTCTTTGTCTGCACTCGCCTGATGTGTTATTGCCTGGTCGAGTAACGGTGACAGATTGCTCTGGGCTGGCTTAGCGTCTAATGCCGAGATAAGGTTGGTCTAAGCCTGAAGTGCCTTCATGTGCGCTTCGCATAGCGCCATGCCAACTGCCTGTTTCCCTGTCCCAGACCCTCTGCCTACCGCCATTTTCGTTCCTCATTGTTGCCCCGTGCGCCGGAAAGTGGCCGCTGCTGTCCGTTGGTCCTCCGATGCGAGGGGAAAAATCGCTGTCTCCCTCCGTGGGTTCCACAACGCTGCTCCGGACTTGCGAGATAAGGTGCGCTGTTTCCGGGAAGGTTATAAACCCTACGGATTATCGCCGAGAGCACAAAATGGCGCTGGATTTGTCGGCGAGTGGCGTTACAAAGGGTGGCATCGCCGTGACAGACCGCACATGAAGGCCACCTATCTAAGCCGAAGACTGGCTGAAAAGAAAACAGTGCGGCGGTGGGGGCGCGCTGGGGTGCACGTCATGTGCGCGTCGCATAGAGTGCCATGCCGACTGCCTGTTTCCCTTTCCCAGACCTCACCTGCGCCCCGCCATTTTGTTCCTCGTTGCGACCCCGTGGGCCGGAAAGTGGCCTTTGTGTACCATCGGTCATCTCCGATCCAGGGAAGAAATGCCTAAATCCTCCCCCGCCGTCGGTTCCTGCAACGCTGCTCCGGGCTGGTGAGATGGGATGCTTGTTTCCGGGAGGGTTACCAAAGCCCCACAGATTATCGCCGAGAATCCAGCACGGCTGCTGGAACGTCGGCGAGTGGTATTACAAGGGTGGCATCGCCCTGGCAAAGCGCACGCCGGAAGAGCTCCCTGGGGCGCGCGTGCGTCTTGAGACGCGGAGTCCGCTCGGCTCGTGCGCTGGCCTTGGCAGTGCTGCATTTCTCCATTTCAGCTGAGACGCTCTTTGTGGCAACGTCGGCACCTCGTTGGGAGCGCACGTTCGTTTGTTCGCCCCTTAAATGTTGGCGTGACGAAAACCTCACGTGCGCAGGGTTGGCTGCAGTCGCCGAGACCTGAACCGCATCACCGCTAGCCAGCGCTAAGGCGGCTTGGATTGATCATCATGATTGAAGCACACGACCACCGCTAGGGGCTGTTTCGCGGCCTGTGGTTGGCCCGGATCATGGGCGTACCAACCGGGGCAAGACCCCCCCCCCCCCCTGGGCAACAGCCGTCGCTGGGCAGGCGAATACCCGGCCGGCGGCGCTCCGAGGGGTACCGAGGACCACCGCCCCCGCCCCGGGGGGGGGGGGGGGGGGGGGGGGGGGAGGGGGTTGGTTTGCCCCCTACTCATGAACAAGTTGGTACCGCCACTGCCCGAGATGCGCGCCTGTTCGACAACCAATGCGCGGCCAGGCTCTCCAGCCGGCGGCTCTGACCTCGTTGTTAGCGACACTGTCTGCGCCGACATTTGGGTAGCAGGTTGTTGCCATCTGTCACGTAGAATGCTGCGGTTTATCTTCCGCACATCGTCCCTGCGCTTCGGCACCTCAGTGGGTGACGCTGCCAAATTCGTCGCTGCAGCTCTTGAGGCTCCATTCACACTGCCCCGATCCTGCCGCATCAAAGGGGTTCGCCAGGCCGTGGAACTGTGGGGCGGCAGACAGGGCTCGTGCCCCCTGGTGAGATCAGGGGGGGGCAGAGCCCCCTCCGGAACCCGGTGCCTTGGTCTTTTTTGCGCTTTGCTCGTGTTTGGTGTTTATTGGTTGTCTTTGATAAATTTGTGTTTTGTCTTAAATGTATAATACGTCTGCCCATGTTTCTTGTCCCACAATGGGCACGCTGCGTTGTTTGTCGGGCACTGGAAAATAAACCATTATTATTATTATTTATTATTATTGTTGTGGCCGGAGACGCTGTTTTACGTGCCATGTACACGAGCATTCTCGTGGAAGATCTCAACAAAATAACGCCCACGATGCGCCTTTATTGACAAAATGCGCTCGGCGATGGAATCCCAACCGACGCGCGCGTTAAGCGTCAATCTCTCTCCGGTTCTGGCGAAAACATAACGCGCAGCGCCCCCCCCCCCCCCCCGAGGCTTCTCAGCCGCCTGCCCCCCGGGAAAATGGAAAGAGTCTAACGCAACGCGGAAAGGGGTGCTGAGACAAAAATTGAAATTTTCGAATTTCGTATCGGTTAAAGTCGGTCAAGCATGACGTGTGATAACCGTAATTCATAATCGAACGTTTGTATGTTTTCAACGGTTGGCTATATTTTTCGTTCAAACCGGTTGCTGTTGAGGCTGCTCGAAGAAATGAACAGAGGGCGCAGTAAAATAAGCGGATATCAAAACTGCGCTCAAAACAAGCGCGTTTGCATTTATTGAGCGCAGGCTGGCCGGATTATGACCTGCCGCTGGTGTGATTGTCAGCGTTGGTCGGTAGTGGCGCATTCTTCAAACCGTTCAAGTGTAATGAGGGTGATGACGTGGCTGACTAGAAGCCGTAGCAATACCTTATT
>JAZHYW010034570.1:0-10988 GCA_037355805.1 Ixodes ricinus | reverse complement strand
TTTGCATCTGTGGCTGCTGTTTCGAAGCGTTTTCATCACTCCCGAGGCTCTCTGTCCGGCCCTCCTCGTCTTTGCCTTGGCCACACCGAATCCATGGCGCAAGCATCAACGGGAGCGTACGCATCGGTGACCACATACGAATCGAAGTCATCCTCGGGAGCTTCCCGACAATTTCGAGCACACCTCCGGAAGAGAAGCATGCTCTGGTTGCAGCTCTGGGACTCTGGGAGCCACCTGCAGGCTCGTTGGGCATGCGCACACGAAAAGATCCAATGTGCACAAAGCTAGCGGGCAGATTGGGCCAGCAAGCGGAGGACGCCGGAGAGCGCACGTTTGCTTCGCTAGGATGGAGAAGCACGTGAGCTCTGCATGCATCGCGGGACTCCCAAAGGGGTGGTCTCCCTCACCTTCTTTCCTCTGGTCTGATCTGGATGGAAGTCGAGCGAGTTGGCGAGCGTGGAGGTCTGCTGCGGGGGCCAACTAGGAAGAGGGACATGTCTCTTTAATGCATTGCCACAATACTGAAAAAAAAAAAAAAGGGAAAAATTAGTTGCACATGTTGCTGCTGCGGCGCATGGCGTGCTGTGGCGGTCCCTTGCACGTGCTTTTCGGTGGCTTGTCCCTTTTAAAGGCGTACCTTTAAAATAATCCGGTTCAAAATGCATGCGTCTCAATCGGCATTACGTTCTGGGGATCGTGGTCACAGGGGGCCGTCAATGGGCCCGCGGGGGCGAAGGAGAATGAGACGAAAATGGCACAGGGCAGAGCATGACGGCGGTCTCGAGGACCGCCGGCAGTGAAACGGCGAAAGGTCGGGGCGCTTCCTTTAGCTTGTCCAACTGTCAGACAGTAAAGCCCTTCGTATCTTGCATTGCGAGATTTCCCTCACGGGACACCCAAAGCAGCATAGGTTACTCGGGGGCGCCGTGTAGTAGGACTTTGTCGCAGCGTTTGCCGTGCTGTGCTTCCTTACCTAAAGTGTATCTTGCACCATGGTCTCGCCCTACAATGGACTTTTCGATGGCCAATACTATGGCCCTCTAGAGTCCACTCACTAGCGTGTTGGAAACCACGTAGTAGTATATCGTTCTGACGTGCGTATCAGGGGACCGAGACATGCCCACTGATACGCATGTCACAGTAAACAACTTAATATTGTCAGCAGTAACAGCAGTTGTATATAAAGCGTGTTTAATTTTAATTTGAACAGATTTTAAATAAAACGGAATGAAAGTAAGGCGAGTGCCGTTTTCACTATGTATATCAGGCGTGGCGGAGAGATTAAAGGGCAACTCTGCTGAATGCCTAAAAATTGGGGATAATGAGTGATTTTACATTAAAAAGCACTAATAAAGGCACTACGTCATTTGCTTCACGAAAGATGTGATATCTATTGTTAAATCTTACTTTAAACATGAGCAGAAATCTAAACCGAAACTTTAACTCTCTCTGGCAACATTGGCCTCGGGCCGCCAAAAATCCAGTAAGCTGGGATCCCCCGATACAGAGGGCTTGGCCGCATATCCATATCCATATCCAAACATGGTCATCACATAATACGAGATGTTGCGTGATCATCTACGCAACGAAGGGTGGGATCAGGGCAGGCACGGCGGGCCACCTAGGGGCGGGCGTGTACCAGGCGCAAGTGTCCTCTACACCGCACTCTTCAGCACGTTTTGATGTCTACGACATTCATTGGCGTCTGCACAACTGCGGCATCAGTCTGTGCACGTACATAGATGAACGGAACTCCGAGAGACAGTAATCGCGAATGGTGAAAGGACGGCGGTAGTTGTGACTGGGACACAGCGGTAACCGGTGGTATGGCCGGACGGCTCCCAGAAGCTCTCTGCGCAGGTGCGTTACCCCAGTCACGTGGACACCACTGGGTGCAGAGAGGAGGCGTTGCCCATTATGCTTTCCGGAGAAGTAAAAACAAGCAAAAAGGGCAATGGTGATGACGTTTAGCGCAGTGTTGGCTAGCCCATGCTCATAGCCTTTACTGCGCGTAGGAGCGCGCCTCAATCCGCCCGCTGGAGTCGGCCAATTTCAGCTGATCGGCGGCGTCGCAAAGTTCGACATACCTTGTAGGAACTTTGAGACGAACTAGGTCGCAATATTTGGCGTGTGGTCTTTCAGATTATACTGAGGAGGACTACATTGTTTTTTTCCAAAACCCAAAGTGAAGCGGAGTTGTCCTTTAAATGCGGGGATAAATAGTCATGCTAAGTTGACTAATTAACTAACCTCTGTTAAGTTAATTTTTTAGTGATTGGTTTTAGGAGTCATGTTGAAATTTCGTAATTGATGGCGATTGGGTACAATTAGAGGCCTGACCAATTAAAGAAATGTGCAAAAATTTATTGTTTCTTTTAGATATTAATACATTTTTGCATTTTATATCTGGATTTCAAAAGTTGCGCTCAAAAAGCACACTGCAAGCCTTGCCCTCTGATGACGGTTAAAAGAGTGACGTAGTTGTTTCAGTCAAATTGTCACTTGTGTCTGCGTACCCACTCAAGGACACGCTGCTGAGATAGTGAGCGACATGATTGAAACAAGGTCACTCTTCTAAGCGTGATTGTGTGCAGGGCTTGCTGCACGTCTTTGTGCTATATTTTTAATTAGGGTTAAAAAATGTGAATATTTATCAGTTAATGTCTAGAAAACCATTACATTTTTGCAAATTCCTTCAATTGGTCGGGCTTCTAATAGTAATTAGTCAGCGTTTACATGAATGCGACATTAGTCGCATCGAATCCAGTTGTCGCATTCGATGCGGTCATGTAAACGGCATAATGCTGCTAGAGAAGCGCATCGCATTCAAGTCGCCAGACAGAGGTGGATCGAGATGGCGAGTGCGCATTCATTCAGCCCATGTAAACGGAGGTCGCATCGCATTTCGGAACGGGGAGGATTATGGGAAGGAGCTCGCTGCAGGAGCGAGTGAACAGCTGAGAACATGGCGTCGGCCAACCTCGTCGGCGGCGGTGGAGAGCGGTTCCGTGTGGTCGCCCGCAGTTCCTCCCGAGAAGAAACGCGAGCTTTATTGACAAACTAAATGAGCAGAATATCACTGAGCTGCTCGGAGAGGGCGGCCCCCGTCCAAGCGTTGCGAAATACGACTTGCGTGTCCAAGGGAGTGCCTAGAGGTTTCGGCGCAAACACGAACGAGCGCCGAGAGCTCCGAGCACTGCATGGTAGCGCAGAACGAGGCAGCTCCTACCTTGGTGCCGTCCCTGGCTACGCCCGGAGCCTTTCGGCCTCGGGGTCCGGTCGCGGTGGCGCTCCTCAGAGCGGTTCACGACGATCTCGCTCGCCAGGCCGTGCGCACGCACGTCGCCTCTGATCCAGAGTGGCCCAGCGGCCCGACCTGGAGCCCAAGACGTTTGGGTTCGGATGTTTCCCGTCTCGTAACTCCTTGCACAGCATAGAAGACTGCGGGCACGTGCGATGCTCCTGAAAACGTGGTCACGTAGTGCGGCCGGTGCCGGAAACGCAGCACTAACTTTGAGCTTCGACACGGCGTGGCGCCACCTTCGCGTAGGGCTTGGTGCGCATTCATGTCGCGCTACCTGACGCTGCCGCGTCGGCTTTGATTCGGAGGACGCTTGGAGTCGATGCACCTGAAGTCGTATTCATGTAAACGAGGCTATTGACATCAATACTGCACTTGCAACGACCCCTAAACCCAATTACTAAAAAAGTGAATTAACGAATATTAGTTAATTGAGCCCAGGGTACTTACAGTGACGATTATCCCCTGACGTAATGTCCGCCGAACCTGATAAATACATGGTGAAATCGGCACTTGTCTAACTCTCACCCTATTTTTCTAAAAAGTCTGTTTGAATTAAAATCGAACACTCTGTTTACTTTATCCAGAAAGCCCTATTGTTTACAGAAATTAAAGACAGTAGGGGCATCGAGGTTCTGGGGAATGCCAGAAGTAGATAACTGGTCTCGCCTGATTTCAGAACCTTTTCCAGCGACGCCTTCGTGGCCTTGACGTGACCTTGTTGTGACCTTGGCAGGGCCCGGAGCACCCCCACCCGGGAGGCCCTACACTGCCCGGGGCTTCCCCCGCCGCGGCTACCTGCCGGACAACGACCAGGGCCGACAGGCAAGTGCTCCCCATCCCTGGGGTTTCCTAGACAGCAGAACCGTATTGCTGAACTCTCCTACGTCGCCTACTGAGGGCCGTGCGAGTCACGCATTCGTACACGAGTGCTGCGACAGCATTCAGCCAACACTCGTGCCTCGCTGAGGATTGAGTCCCGGCCGAACGTTGACACCGCACAGGTGTCCAACTCTGTACCTTGCAGATGCCTTGGCGAAGCGGCAGTAAAAATTACAGGACCAAGACATTGTTATTTGGTAGGCGTTTTCCTCGGGCACGAAGTTGTAAGTGTCCTTGTTTGGACAGGCCAAGTGTCCACCAGAGATGCGGCATTCCGCTAAGGGCAAAGCGACACATTTTTGGATGCAGCGGAAACATGCAGGTTTTCTGTAATATGATGGAGAGTTGAGCCATTTTGGCGTACATTGAACACAATGAAAATCTAGCAATGCTCAGAAATGTTTCCATCTTTCACGTACTGAACTGCAGTCAGTGTCTGCCGTATCCCATAACGTGCCTTTCCTTTGGCTTTGTTTTTGAGCTTTGTTAGATTTTCATCATGTGCGAGTCTTTTGCCTCGTAGTCTGGCGTAGGTGAAAATAAGGCATAGCAGTTTTGAGATACTTTAAGTGACGACACGGTCCTTAGGTGACATTAGTCCTGATATTCTAGGCATGTCTCTCAACTGATGTAGCCCATGCAGCGGTAGACTCTCATCACCAGGGGGGAACCGATTGGGTTGGGCAAAGAGCCTGATAGTAGAACTGGAGAGACTTCCCGTACGTGCCTCAAACTCCCGCGCAAGTGTTTACAACGGTTTCGTTGCTTTTCCCACATTTCGAGTGGCGGCGCCGTCAGAAATGTCCTTGAAGCTGCCTAAAGGGGTAGTATCCACACTAAGGAAAAATCCCCACTTTCCTCCGCATAGCACGCATCACGTGAGACATACACGTCATCCCTTCTTGACGCCTCGCGGTGCCACCTCCTCCTGTTTGTTCTGTCAGCACGAACACTCCACAGGTGGGCGGCGGAGTATTTCGTTTCTCACTGCTTTTAACAGTACTCTTTTTGCCTCGCCTGGCCACGGGGGTTTCCGTGCCCTTTTCGCGCCTTTCGGAATCGCCTGCGCCATTACTGTTGTTCCTGTTGTTGTAGTCCCACGTGAAACGGCAAAATTAAATGACGGTGCCACACTTCTTCTTCTTTTCCCTCATTGAGGAGCTTCCGGCGTTGTGGGAGCGCAAGCAGCAATCTCTGCTCAAAAGACAAGCATCAGGAGCGTCGATAGGGGAAAAAGATTGCCAAAGAAATGCTCTTGAGGCTCCCGCAATTTTAGCCATACCCGGTGGGTGAGTGACGTTTTTCAATGCATACATGCGCTCTGTGGCTGCTGACATTAAAAACACTATCACAACCTCACAGGATGCCTCATGTTCTGTTGTCTGCTTTTGCATTTGCGGACAGAAGCAGGACAGCAGTTCCACAAAGATGTCATGGGGCACCCAAAGGAGTATCTGATAATCGGCGGTGTCGCCTTCAAGAAGCTCTTCGTACAACTAGTGTTGTGTCCCAAGTTCTTTTGTTCTGCATCCAACCATTCACCAGCTCTTTCTTTTAGCAGATAGAATGCGTTCGTCGTCCATTCCTAGCAGCGCTGCTGCCACAATGGCATACCGCCGTCATTGTTGTCGAAACTGCGACCGCTAGTTCGTCTGGTAGAACTGATATCCCAGCACGGCTCCCTGCCACTCCCCGCCGTCCGTGTGACCGCTAGAGCTGCAGACAGATTTTGCGGGCTGTTGACGTCCCGACATCCGTCTGCGGAGTTCTCCTTTGTGTGTATACGCTTAGAGGCACCTCTGCCAAACGTCGCTGCGTGCAGGCATCGATGCTCAACAATTGGAAAAAGGAGACACCAGGGACGGGATGAAGGACTTGAGTGTCATCTATCGCTGGGTCCTGTAACTATTAAACACGAACGTCTTAGAAGTAGCAAAAAATAACACACAAAACTGTTCCAGGTAAAGAAGTCGTGATTTTTAAGTTTTTATATTTTAGATTGTCCTCAGAAAAGATTCGAGGCTCAATTCAATCTCTAAGTATAAAAAAAGATTTGAATTTTCAAGCATTGGAAGTCTAAGCCCCGAAACTTGACCCGACTTGGGGCCGCCGAGCTTTGTAACCACGGAAGCGATAGGAGATCATCTCAATCTTGTTCTAAAGTGGATTTCCGATTCTTCGTTGTGGCACGCTTTGAGGTAACATGTACACATAAAGGCAGCAATGTCACGAATGTCTTTCCAAAGGGCGTGAGCATCCCTGCAGAAGAGCTTCAACTATGGGCAGAAGTCCCACCTCTTCCCATTGGACCCAGCACATATCTCCTCTCCCGGCTTTCCTTGTGCATTGTCTCACTCTCAATGTCGCCTGCTCTCGCTCACTTCCCCATGCTCGTAGGTGGCCCTCTCTTCTCCCTCGGGAGCATTCATCGTGCCTCATCTGTGCCGAGCGCTCGGTAGCTCCCAAAAGCCATACAGAACGCTTTGTTCGTGCATAAGCCCGGCCCCGCCGACCGCTGCATGTCCGAACTTGCGCAAGGTGCAAAACTTTTGCGCGCCTCACTTGGCAATTTGGCTCACGATGCCCCGCGCCAGGGGTTTCCGCGAACGCTGCAAGGGAATTCCGAGGACCCAGCCACAGTCTCAAACTGCTCACAGCGGCTTTCATTCTTAAAATTGACACCAGAAGCACCGGAGTAGCGCGAGTTTCGGTGTCTTTCAGTCGAGGCTGCCTCGTGTCTCGACACCTATCGACGATCCTTGTCGGGCTTTTTTTCTTATTGTTTGCAAATTTATTTGTAAAAAATGAAAAGCATAGTTTTTGAGTGCTCTACAAAGGGTATTAAATGCTCGAAAGTGTCGTAACAGTTGTTCTATGGCATATAGAAACCACGACTGACACCTGGCCATTAGGCGTAGCAAGGGAAAGATACCCTTGTGGGCCCCGTATCGAGTGGGGACGTTGAATTAGAGATGTTGCATTACACATAAATACGCCTTCTTTCGAAACATTTCGTTTTGATGTGGGAGTGGGTCCCAAACTGCTGCTGCGTGCTGCGAAGAACCGGATAAATTCTTGAAGCAGTCGATTTTGGTTTCTCTCGCCTTTACTTTAGGAGGCAGGGTCGTCCCCGAGCTTTACGCGCGCGGTTTCGTCGTAGCAAAGATGTGCACAAACATGAGACGCACTTTGAGTCACGTACGATAGTGCCCAGTGTGCGCTGTTTGCGGGTGAAGACATTCAGCTCCACAAAATAAAGACCTGTCTTTATTTTTTGAGGAGGGACAGACGAGAAATAGTTCCAGGGTCGACAGCCACTCCATGTGTATTTAGAAAATATTGATCAAATCGTACCGTGCAAACAAATAGAGTTTTATGGCTAATGCAACTTACACCCGACATCCAACCCTGAACCTTCCCGGCACGCGCCGCTGCATCTTTTGGACGCATCTTATCGACCGTCCTCTCTTGCCTCTTCTTTCTGACGACGAAGTGGAGGTTGCACGGACCCTAGGCTGCACGGCGGCGTCGTGTGGGCATTTTGTCCAGCGCAGATGTTTGGCCGAAGATCCAACTCCGCTACCTTCTACACTCGTGCGACTCCACGCCACGCGCACCCACAAAATCTGGGTTAGCTTAAAGGTAATTGCATCATGCGTCTGCTTAGGCGGCAGGAAAGTAAGTGTGCCCCTATGGGCGCAGGTGTCTCCCACCACGGACTTGAGAAATTTCGCCGCTGCAGTTCGATCGCCAGCCCAGAATCTGTAACGTGCATCCACGGGGCGTGTACCGCACACCGATAGGACGCCCGTCCGTACCGAGAATGGCATTGGCGGGAATCGCGTCCGGGATCCACGAGTTCCCGCAGCGCGAGCTTGCGCTCCCCGTGCTTTCGAGGCGCAGCGGTGTGTCGATGCGCCCGGCCACTGAAAGCGGAGGTCTGCGGCGGCGTTGACCGGCGGGGGTCCCTTGGACGCGCAGGCCCTGGCGCTGCCCCACGCGGCCTGGGACCGGCGGCTGATGTTCACCGTGGGGCAGTCGGCCACCGCGGAGCGGGGAGGACACGGTCACCTGGGGAGCGAGATCCACCAGAAGACGCAGATGCACGGGGCGCGCCCACGGCTACCCAGGACCCCTCCTACCTGGACCGCCTGCTGGCCGAGCTCGCCGACCACGGGAGGTGCTGCCTCCCGACACGCCACGCGAGCCCCGGCCGCCCCCGCCTCCCAGCAGGCGCTTCTGGTTCCCAAGCGAAAGCCGCTCTCACCTCCCAAGCAGGACTGACCTTACCAATCGCCCGGCCGGCTGCGGACCTCCTTCTGGAGTCTCCAAGGACCCATTTTAACCGATAAACTGGAGCATTTCATTCTACGGACGAAGTTGACAGCGCCCTCACCTTACTGTTTGCCTGCACCGTTCGGCTTTGTGGCGAGCGATCTTTGGTTCCAGCTTCTCCATGCTCCCGCTCCGTCCACCCCTGGGCCGACGGGTACGGTTGTGATTGGGTGCCTTCCTTTCGTCACCTGACCCCGCTCTGCGCCTGATTGTTGGCGGTTGGTGACTGCGTGTAGTTGAAAGATCGGTCCGTCGGGCGTGTGGCTTCCACCCCACTGTCGGATTAGTGGTGAACAGAGTATAAGGGGGTGCAAAAAAAAAAAAGTGAGGCAAGGGCAGCATCGCACATTGTGTGCATTTTAAGATGGGCTACACTCGTAAATCTAATACGGCGATGTGCACCGGGTATAGGTGGTGCCGGGGGCGTAGGTCAGGGGTGCGGCAACCTCTTTCAGCGGCGGAGCGGGGGGGGTGCCTGCAAGCCGACAAAGAGGGGAGCCGGATAACAAGTCGCAAGGGGAGGGGGTGGGGAGGGGAGGGGTGCCGGTCAAAGAAGAGGCAAAAAGGAATTGATGTTTTATTTCCAGAAGTATGGGGTGCCAGACAAATCCTTATTTGAGGTCAAAACCAGTGTTAGCGGTAATGCGTTACAATGCTAAACGGCACTGCTGGTGGCGCTTCACATTTTCAGTTATGTAGTGACGGAGTAAGATTTACTTTCAAAACAGTAATGGGTGATGTGCTCACATTACTTATATCAGGTAACTGGTAACATACTTATGTTACTTATTTGAGAGTGAAGGGTAACCTGGTTACGTTGCACGTTGCTTCTTCACACAAGACTTTAAAGAATTCAACTAGTTTTTTTGTGTTTTTAGACTCCAAGCCTTGTGAATTTTAGAAATTTTTTGCGCTTTTCTTTGCGTTTTGCCTGGGAGCATGTTAGGTGAGACCGTAAAAAAAGATAAATTATTATGTTCAGTTTCTGCACGAACATAATCTTTCTTGAAATATTACACTTATGTCTACCTGTACCGTCAAAACAGTAGAGCAGCGTTCATTCATAATTTAGAAAGAGTAACGTGCTTCTTTTTATCGGTAACAAAAACAGTCACGCGTTCCCTTTTATTTTGAGGTAATGTAGGTGGTGTCGCATTCCTTTTGCTTGCCAACCAGTAACGTATTTCGTTACTTCTTTTTATCGGCCAACACCTACAACGCTGTTCAAAACTGCCGTGTAGTTCTTGGTCTGTGTGAGGAAGTGGCAAGGGGAGGGGGGGGGGTGCTTTATATTGTAGTGTTGGGGGCCGCATCGTCCACGCAAGCAGCTAGGTTGCCGACCCCTGGCATAGGTGAACCAAACAAGCCCGTGGTCCCGTTTCACTTTACGATGGATTGTGGAGAAATCCTACTGAGCCCTGGAAGCCAATCCCGTACTGTGTGAGAGTCGTGTGACTTTTTTGGGTGGGGCGGGGCAACGCCGTGAGGTGCGTAGTCGCACGATACGTCCACGGCGCTGGATGGGTCGAGTGGCTCGTGGCGTCCGCTGCGGTCCATCGTAACCGTGAGTTGAAACGCAGAGCGTATACTAAGCGAAGTACTTAGGTATCTTGAGGTGAAACAAAGTGCGAACCTCCACTTGACGTGTGACGCACTAGACTGTTTGTCTGTCCTTGAATACTAGAGGCAGTGCATTTCAGTTTTGCGGCCAAATTGATTTAGGTAAAGAGCTTCCCTTCCGGGTAACAACCGTATTGATCGGAGGTTCCAATCTCCGCATTGTTACAGGAGACTTTGCACGCCTTTTTGCAGTATTCAGTGCCTGCCACTTCATTCGCTGCAGAAATTCAGTAAAGCGTGCTTGCGATTCAAGTTTTCTGCGTTTCCTCCGGTTCTCTTTTATGCACTACTAGAAAACTTTGGCACTTCTCCTTGATTTTGTATGACAAGAATATATTGTGAAAAGTTGCCACTGAGAGGCAATTTAGTTACAGTTACTTGAGCTAGAATGTAAGTAGGTTACACTTACAGTGGCACATCTTCAAATGAATCCACTTACAGCTACCATAAAAGTGTTGCAGTACCCTCCGAAAGTTAGGTCTCTCTGAGGCTTACAAATGGTGCCTCCCTCCACTTCTTTCTACAAGTGTGTGCAACTTTTCATATTGCATTCAAACTGCAGTTTCTTTGAAATTTTTTTTTTGCATACCTTTGCAGGATTAGGCAAGGAAAGTGCATGAGTTTCTCTAACAATTCCAAACATAAAACATCCTCAATAGCATGAAATATATATAGGTGAAGCTTTACCTATGCACGCATTCAAGGTATACAAAAGAATGTTATACTTGTCTAAAAGTGATTCACTTAGCAGTACGTACGACATCAAATAGTTGAGATTGAAATAATTATGCTCTGCAAGATCCACACTTGTATGGTGTTGGGAAAGCTAAAGTAGAAAGCAATACATGCA
>JAZHYW010034567.1:0-32569 GCA_037355805.1 Ixodes ricinus | reverse complement strand
ACTTGCCACTTCAGCCCAGTATAAATTACAAAGCCTCGATTTTCTCTAGTTTCTTACCACAAGAATTGCCGTGTCAATCTCCGGTGTACTCAGGCGCGTCAGGAATTAGGTAGGTGTAGTATTCTCAGTTTGCGTTCGTACGGGCACGACGTTTGAACGAGACAAGCACGTGCCCCACTCGCAGTGGCGCGTGCTCAGCTCGAGCATGCTAGCACCGCTGTGAGAACAGTTGGCCTCAGGGTTTGGAATAAACAAGTAAACAGTCACCGGTGTCCTTCCTCGCCTCGGCGGGGCCCGCGAGGACGCGGGCCCCCGCCGCTACCGGGTCCTTTCACCGGATGAACCCGACGCTTAAGGGGTATCCATAGAGTTATTATAATGTACGCTTAGAGGTTCAACTGGCGCTAGTGTGCTGACGCAAATTGAAGCAGACAGCTACCAGTCCAAAATTGACTTCCGGTAATGCATTTCTATGGGAAAAAGTGAGTGCATTTTCTCCCTGCGCTCCGTCATAAGAGCAAATATCCCAAATAATTCGTACGTACTAGGTAGCTTGGAACATTTCTCAGTCATCCCGACGAAATAATTGGTCAGTTACGGCGGTTTTCTTTTCAAATTCATCGCATTAAAAACGGTGCTAAAACGGCTTCGTATACGTGTATTTTTGTGCACTGTCGGACACTGTTGAGCGCGAACACGACGCCGGCGCTTTTCAGCGTGGGAGATATACGTGCCAAACGAACGAAGAACATCTGGAAATTAAGAAAGACTGCAAGAACTACGCAGTAACACTGGATCAGTAACTACACGTGCATGTAGGATCAAAATAAATGGAAGGCCACGTAATCTATATCCGACTTTAAGTCAGTAAGTACCGCTTTATTCTTTCTGCTCTGGGCGAAGCTGCTTGATTCTATGTTCAAATATCACGCGCACGCTCGAAATCTTTGAGAACAAGTGCCCGATAAAAGCTGCCCGGCAGAGAAAACAATACGAAGGGACACCTTCCACAGCCCACGGACTTTGTTCTCTACGTTTTGAATGTTTTTATCCGCTCATGCACGACAGGGTCATTTTCATATAGTGACAGGACTGGCATAATATCAATATATAAGCGTCACCGGAATGCTGGCGAGCCTTGAACACACTCTATATTCCTTTCGATTGTAATTTTGCTTCGAATCGTCGCTTGTTTTTACACACCTGCTGCGGAACACACCTTTGGGACTGAAATGTAGCGAAGTTTAACATGCGTTCACTGATGAAGAAAAATGCGCTAACTAAAGCAATTACACTTTCAGTGTTAATCAAGGTACATACTATTCGGTACGACCCAAATAACCAAAGTGTTCCCTGTTATTTTTTCGGCGAAGAGGCAAAATGCACGCGCGTTTTCCCATAGGAATGCACAGGAGCACCGCAAAAGTAGACTGGTTGCTGTCTGCTTCAATTTGCGTCATGGAAGTCGCATAGACACTAGCGCCAGTTGAACCTCTAGCGTACATTATAATAACTCTATGAGGGTATCCACACGAAGGAGAAATCACGCTTCCTCGAGGGAGTGCGCATCACGTTACACACGTCATCCCTTTTTGACGCCTCGTGGCGCGTTCTCCTCCGTGGCGGAGGCGCGGAGGCTTCGTTCCATCAGCACGCAGCTCTGCAGCTGCACCCGCGGCGGAGCCGGGACAGAGCTTCCGGTCGTTGACGATCCACGACATCCGTCCGCGGAGTTCTCCTTCGGTCGGATACCCTTTAAGCGCGAAACACATGTACGACGAAACCGTCCGATCCGACGTGCGGACTGCCGGAATGACCTTGGGGGAGAGGGTTTCCGTAGCACCGGAGAGCGTCGAAAACCCTCGCCTCCGACCGTCGTATTGGCTGCGGTGGACGTCGGATCAGGACGTTTCGTCTGCACATGTGTTTCCGCGCACTCCCCGGCCGCGCGACGCCTGCAGCAGTGGCTGCGACCCCTTTCCCGATATTGAGAAGGCAACACATCGCCGCCACCGGCATTCAAGGCCATTCCAGGCAGCCCTGATCCGGTACACGGCCCACCTCTCCTGAGGTTGCATTTACTAAGTACTGGTGGAAGGTTATGGATCTTCCTACCGTTCCGTGGGCGATCCCTATAAATGTCTGCGTTCGTGCTGAGCGGCGAAGGTGTGCGCCATTGCTTACAAGGAATTCGGGGACGAAGCATCTGCAGAGAAGTTCTTGAGGTGCAACCAGCTCTACACCTCGGTTCATTCTGGCGCCTCTCCAGAAAAGCAATGACCGTGGCTTCCGTTCTGTTCTATATCACCCGGACCAGTGTCTCTTTCCGCATGTTGGCACAGCAAGGATGTCTCGCTGGACCTCCATGGCTGGCCATTGCGTTGCGCCAGGACACATGGTCCATTGCGGAGGCTCAGATTCCCCATTTCCGTGCAACTGTTTGCAGAACGGTTCCGAGAAAAGCCAGAACGACGGCGGGCCACAGAAGACACACTGGCACGGCGCGCCGTCCTCCTGCCAAATTTACGTCCCCACTCCCCCTTCCAGGTTCCTGTCCCCGCGAGCCCGTCCCCTTTTATGTGTTTAGGTTCATTTTCTGCCAGTAAGTACGTCAACGGGCTCGTCAAACTCTTGCTGGCCGCGCTTCAATTCCCATGCTGGCCCGCACTTTTATGATTGGGGACCGTGATCCTGACCGGCGGTTCCGATGTCAAGCTCAGCCGCCATGCGTTCCGCGTCCCCGTCAGAACTAAGGCCATGAAACGAATTTTGGGCTGGATAATCATTTAATTGGGATTTTACTAATAGCACTCGCGTGGGCCAAAAGAAAAAAAGGAGAAAGTCCTACTTTCGGAGAAAATGAAAACACACGGACTATTTCGTACCTCCTCCCTCGTAAGCTCTTGCCCTTGACATCGCCCCATCCGGGCCCACGCGTACCGGGCCAAACACGTCACACGAACCGGATCACTTTTCCCTAAGCTGACATTGTGGTGGAAGTCGCTTCCGGACCAATCAGCGCCTCCCTTTCATCCCTGACCTCATTCTCTGCTGGTATGCGCGAAGAGCGTATCACGTGGCAAAAGTGTGGCTGGCCCACGAGCACGTAGCTTCCACAGCATCGCTTCGGGTGAACAGGTGGGGAAAGCAGCTTTTGTCTGAATTTTGAGCGACGGGCTAATCTTTTAAGAAGCGCAAACGTCGTCAGGCGCCCTACTACTCCGTTCACCCCTGGCAAGTTCGGTGGAAGCGACATGTTTGTTGGGATCAGTCACACGTGTATCTTTCGCCGCGTGGCGACTGCTCTGCCCCTCCTCACGTCCGAGAGCGGGGTCAGGTGGTGATTGGGATGCGCCTGTTTGGTCCGGCGCGCGTGCGTATCTCCACCTCCCTGTCAGCTTAGCGTTGAATGGAGTATAACGACCTTTTGTGGCAGCAATCCGCTTTGCGACCACCTGGAGGCTATGAGAAAAACAGATAAGTATCCCCCTCCCCCTCTTCTACAACAACGACCCCGCTTGGTAGGGTAGGAAAACTCCGGCGGGACACGAAGGCAGCAGCCTCCCGTCCACTCAGTCTGTTTTCCGCGAAACTAGAAAAGAGATCCCACACAAGAAAGAAACCCCAATTTCCGATTGGTTAGTCTCACGCTAATCAAGCAGCGCCAAAAGAGCATCGACACCGCATTCATCTTTTTAGTGCGCACCGGGAAAATCAATCACGCATAAAAATAAAAAAAACACGCAAGATCACGCCATATTCTTTGCGTTTTATTGCTTTAGACGCTTCTGATAGCTTAAACGCACAAGGACGAAGCGCCATGACGATGCACTTCTGGAGCTGCTTGATTGGCTCCATCGCATCTATGCGAAGCGCAAGTTCGTCTGCTTCTTTGCAGGATGTCTGGTGACGTCAGAACGCCGATCTCTGATTGGCTCTGATTGAAGGTTCAGTGGGTAAACTTCGAGGCTCTGAGGTCTTCACACTAT
Organism: Ixodes ricinus; assembly: GCA_037355805.1. Classification (NCBI taxonomy): domain Eukaryota; kingdom Metazoa; phylum Arthropoda; class Arachnida; order Ixodida; family Ixodidae; genus Ixodes; species Ixodes ricinus. The sequence continues at coordinate 28,580 of JAZHYW010034567.1, read as the reverse complement.
CCTTGAATCAAAGTGAATCACAGCTCCCCCTCCCCCGACGCCTCCCGTCCGCTCACTCGCGATCTCCACGTCGCCTCCGTCGTCTGCTAAAGTCTAACCCATTCTGTAGCTATAGATTTCCCAACATTCCTTTCGGCGGCATGGACGGCGGTGCACGCGTTCCAACAGAGTTGGCGCCATCGGACTGGGACGTTCGCAGACTTTGAATTCTTCTAAATGGGGTTTCAGTTTCCTTAGTTTTGGCAGTTACTACCTGCTGTGTGAGAATATGTGCAGCCATGACCTTTTTTTTTTTTATTTCGGCCGAATAATTGTGGGATTTCTTTTTTCTAACGTTTGAAGCAGAGTACAGAAAACCATATCTAAATGCGTGGGCAAGTTATTTTTGTTTTGTTTTATTTTACAGAATAAAAGCAGAGTGAAGTGTGTAAGACCACTCCGTTTTTACAACCTCTTGAGTAACGTGCGCGGTGGCGTACTCAAGAAGGAGCTTGTTTATTTTATATAGCGCCCCGGCGAGCGTTGTGGTCCAGCAAGATATGTCGTCGCTGCAAATTAGATCACTTCAAGTTCCAGTTGGGACCCACCGGAACATCGCAACCATTTGGCATCGCTGATGTTCGCAGGGGGCTGTCGAACCAAAGATTGTTGTGTTCATAATAAGTGGCGCACGACCTTTCCACGAGCCAGCAGCCGCCGGTGTTCGCGAGCCGCACACGCAGTGGAATTGACGTCATAGTCCTACATTCACACTTGAGATGACAGTGAAATGTATGGGCTCCGGGCAAAAGGAGAATAAAGACAGGCTTTTCATCTCCACAAGTGAAAGCTACGTGCTTGTTAGACCAATTAATCGCCTACCTTTTACACCAGACTCCACCGTGGAGATGAAAAGCCTGTCTATATTCTCCTTTTCTCCGGAGTCCACACATTTCGCTGTCATCTTAAGCGTTAATGTAGGACTATGACGTCAATTTCGTTGCGTGTGCTCGCGCACACCGGCGGCTGCTGGCTCGTGGAAAGATCGTGCGCCACTTATTATGGACACTAAAATGTTTGGTGCAGCATCCCTTTAAGCGGGGGGTCACACTGCAGTGTGACCCACCCTCTCACACTGATGTTCATTCGCATACATTATGCAAAATACTCTCTGCAAACACTAGTCACCACAATATCCGTGGTTCGAATGCCGCGTGCCAAGCTTCCTGCCTTAACTCATTGCCATGTGGCATTTGAAACAAGAATCTCGCGGTGACTCTCGTACGAATCTGTTTGCAGACTGCGTTTCGTATGATGTTTAAAGGAGCGGTGCAACGATATTCAATTGGAATGTTTTTCACTTTACACGAGCTTACTGGCACTAGTGGGACTCATGGATACTCGCACGCAACGCCACTGGCCAAGAAACTCCTTTGTTGCGGTGTAATTTCAAGGACAAAAGCGATCATTTTCATGCAATCTCTCCTTTGCAAAATTTGATGACGTAACGTGGGGACCGCAGTACACCCATATGACGATATTTGAATGCGGTTCATAGATTCGACCCGAGCATTGCGTGGGCACTCGATTTGGGCTCGTGATAATTACTAGCTCGAGAAGCATTCGGGTAGTGGCCCGTGTCCAATCGCTGCAATGACGACAATAGCCGAGCCATAACAATGTCTGGAACTCAGCGCGTGTCCTGTGCTTTGCCAGCCCCAGCGCGTGGCTATGATCAACATTGGCGGCATATAGTCGGCTCCAGATCACCTGGCCGCTTGTTCTGGCTGCGAGTTGAGGGGGTGAACAATGCTCGTTTTTCTTTAATTTTTTTCTGGGAGTTCTATTGCGTGGGGTGAAAAACAAACGCGTGTTTCATAGGTCATTAACGTCAGCGATCCGTTGTAAGCGGTATTTGCGCAAATTTCAAAAATTGTTGCATCGCCCCTTTAAGCAGTGTGACTCACAACTTTAGGGAATAGTACAGTTGAATTTGAAGTGGACATCACCTGAACCTCCGTTTAATAAGTGTAATCAACTCTTGGCGACGATGATATCGACGCTCTTATGTTTGAGTGGCATCACCTACTTCTGCTTAAATGAAGCAGATAATAGCATAGAAAGCTAAATTGCTGCGGTGTTCCTGTCGGGTCCTTTCTAGGTGGTGAGCGGAAAAACCACAAAAAAAAGTGTGTTAAAAAAAGTTTTTATTTTGAAATGTAAAAAAACAACAACTAAATAAATTAATAAAAACAAGAAGTAAAACCGTTTTGATAATTTGCATAAACTCGGGGAGCACAGAATGCCTTGCGTGCATTATACGTGCTTTCGTGATTTGTTGGTTGGTTACGGGGAGCTTGGGGTGGTTTCTAAAGCGTTGCGCAACTTACTCATATGTGCTCCCCGAGTTTATCAGAATGATCAAAACACGATACACATTTATTCATGCGTGGTGTGTGTGAGGCGTATGCTTTAATGAGAAGCTTCAATTGGTTCTGCTTGTTCCGAGGCTGCGTGTAGCACCTCAGAGTCCTTCGTGCTCTTGGATACTGCGAGCCCCTTGTAGTAACTGAAGTAATTTACGTTGGTTATGACGTCCAAGTAATGTACGTATTTCGTGAAGACCATCTCTATAGAACTTCTGTTCCAGGCTTTATGGACACGCCAGGCCAGTTTCGCATGATTAGCTGCAATCTGTCGTACAAGGACTCCGGAAAGCTTGAGTCCTTGGGATCCCGGACGTCGACGCTAAAGTCGTCACAGAGGCTAATGGGCATCTCGTGGTTCGCGGAGTTTACGCACGAGCGATTCGAGCTCGTCATGCGAAACAGATCCGGCATGTCCACGACCAGGAGCATAGGTTATAATCGACATGATCTTCACGAGATCGCGCCACGCTTCACCTGATGCGGGGAGGTCAGCTATGTCATTGGATGCCTATTCGCTGACTGCCTTGCAAACCGGGAGGCTATGAAGTTGGGCACAAAGATTGGGGGGGGGGGGGGTGAGGTCCTGATCGCTTCTGAAAATGCTTCATGATAATCACGATAATCACGACTTAACAAACGAGGGCGTGGAAAGTACCGGTCACCTTGTCATACCTGCGCATCAAATGAGATTCCGGCATTAGGGATAAGAGGGCCGAGAAACAAATCTCGAAGCTAGAAGCGTGAACATAAGAAACCCTGCGCTTTTAAGCTGTCGGTGACCGCAGGAGACTACATTAATCTCCACTCATTTGCATTAGACGGTGTGCCTACAGCAGCCAAATACTCCCCGAGCGGTTTTGAAATTCCGCGTCGGAGAGAACGTGTGCGCGCATCGCGCGGCCCACGCTTTCGCGGTACGCACCGAGGGAGAGGGCCGCAAGCCGACGCACCGAGATACCCGATTCGCCGAGACAGCGGAGACGGCTGTCTTGGAAGGGCTTTCTCCGACGCCAGGTCGGCGACAGCCATCCCACGTCCTGTTAGACGATATGAGAAACTGCTCAAAGGTCTGTTCCCACTTTGCCCAAACACAGCCAGGGTTACAAACCCTGACCGGGCTAAATTTCAGGAGATAGCCCTGATAGGGCTAAATTTCAGGGAGACAGACAAGTATGTGCTGCCTGCCATAACAAGAGCGAGACACTAGAGCGCTTGGTTTTAAGGTGCACGGGGTTTCGCCCTGCCCTTCCTGAAGGGGTAACAGATTTGGCCGGGGCCCTGGGTTTTGCTGGCGACGATGGAAGGACGAAAGAGAAAAGGATTACATTCACAAAAAGTCGACTAGAAGATTGGTAGGAATTATCTATTGAACATTGAATGAGCACAACTACCTGGGCAAAGGCGGGACAGAGGAAAATTGGGACTCCCTCCCGCGTGGCTCCGGCCCAAAGTCTCAATCTGTGGGTCCGGGGCTGGGAGCAACGCCGACAAAACTTGACCAGGGAAATTTGGCGACTCCCTTGACGGGGGAAGAGGCGGGGTGATGTTTTTAGTTTTTTGCCCAATTTCCCCGGGGTCATCCTGGTGATATCCCACACTGCCTGGTGACAGTTAGGGGGAAAAATTGGTTTTAGAAGGGCAGGAGGAATTACATATTTATCCTTATAGACTTAGGCTAGGTGGCTCAAGCTACCACCCGTTACAAAGAGGTATAGTCATTAACATCCAACCATCCATCCGTCTCATGGCGATTGTTTCTTTTCGTCTCGCTCGTCGGCGTCCCTCGCTTCTGGTCACATATGGCGTCATGTGAACTTCGACGTCTCGTTCATTATGAAAACTGGGGAGAAGCTTGAACTAGAATTCACCGAAGACTAGGAACAAATGCTTATCTGGGATTCAAGAAGCATGAAAAGGTATTCGAGTGAGAGCCCGAGTCTGGTGTGGCGTCCACGAGCCTCAACAGGGAAAGCTTAATATCCTCATAGGATCCTCCCACGGGACTCTAATGACGAAACAGCTCTTGGATCTCCCGATGCGGAAGGAGAATAACTACAAATTGAAGGTGCGGTGCTCAAAGCAGGAAAGTTCTTTGTAGCATTTTCTTATTGCAAACTATGCGGCTTGGCCAACTGTTCTTTCGGATATAAACTGTAAACTATGCAGCCTGGCCTAAGCGCTCCTTTGGCTGTTTTAAACGTTATTCTGTGTTGCTTACATGTCTCTAGAACGGCTTAGTTTATTGGGCGCCACTACATAAAGCGCGGGGCGCGGTGCCCGTGCTTTCGGTGATCGAAACCAGGAACCAGCTACCGGGCATCCTAGTTTTCGCAGCTATGTTCAACTCGTCAAGCTTGCACGGGCAGAAGCACAGGCCCAGAACATGTTGTGCATGTTGCGGTAGAACTGTCACTCACGTTTGGCTTGCGGAGGCTGGGTTCTTAACTTTCTGTGTCCAAGAAAGGTCTTCTTGAAATTTTTATTTTTTCTAATTTGTTTTTGATTATTTCGGCTGATGTTAATAATCTCGACGCTGTAACTCTGTCATTTGTGGAATTCATGGATTGAAGTCAAATTATTTCATATGTTTCTTCAGAAGTCTCCACATTAAAGATGCAGTGCAGGAATCCACAACCAGTGAATGCGGCCTGGGTTGGACAAGATTTCCAGGTAAGTAAATGAGCACAGTTGTGTTGTGGCAGAGAATCATATTTGCCCCCTGTCCAGAGGCGAGTCAATAGTCTGCTGCTGCAGCCAATGGTGAACTAAAACCACCTTCTGAGCAGGTGGAAGACGAAGTGACCAGGACATGAGTAAAACGCACAAGTTGTTGAATGCAGCTGCATTCTATGGTGTCGCAAAAGGGCACTTTACGGCATAAGCTACTTTCTGTCGAGCCCTAACTATCAAGCCTATCACGTCTATCGAGGCACCACAGGTCGGTACCCGACGTCTTCTCATAAATAAGTGATTATGATGCCTGGGAGCACCACATCAATGACAGCAATGCTGCAAAGTAGACTAAGAGCAGAAAGCATCTTTTTCCGCTGACGTGACCGCAGAAATTTGCTTTTATGGCCTACCGGCGCCTAGATGTGGAAGGCCGCTGATAGTTCTTCCGCCTCTGCGACCATGTGAAAGAGCTGCAGTTTCCCCACTCGTTGAGAATTTGTGGCTGTCCGATTCTGCATGCGACACACTGTTCCAGAGAACGGTATCACATTAGTTTCAATACGACCTGACGTACCTGTTCATAAAACATATGCCAGAGTGTTTCAAGCCAACTGTCACACCATGATCGTTTGTCGAGTACAACGACGACCATCAGTTTGCCTCTATACTCGACGAAGTCCTTCAGTGCCGTGTTCATATGGCTATTCGAACATTTTTGGCTATTGCAGTAAACGCTGGCACCATTGCGATCATTTACTAGGAAGTCAGTTATGACCCGAGCTGTCTTTGTTACGACTATGGCCCTCCTCTCGTGTCCTCATCATTTTGTCTTTCTTCTGCGCCACACATCAATCAAGCTTGTGACATTTTAGTTCACATTCACAAGCTTCCGACTCGCACGACGTCTCAGCTTGGGAATACATAAGCGAAGTGGGAAGGCTATTTAGCGACTAGGAAACTTTGCATCAACTTCAAAGTCTGATGACTAAAATGTATTTCAGTATGGACCACTGGGAGATAATTTGTTCACCAGTAAAGTTGTTTCCCTAGATGTATAAGCACAAGCTTGTGTTCCTTCCATTTTCCTCAATCGCCAAATGTATGTGCAGAATTTGCTGTAGGCTATACGAGGTTGGTCAGATTGATTTTCTATATTTTTGCATCTGAACTATTCGTAAGCAGCACTTGGAGTTTTTCAGAGCCTCCAGACGTGCAGTTCCACCTCCATAAAATTATTTCATGTTAGCCCGTAAGGGCCGCATGTTGGTCTTTGCATCTAAATCTATAGGAAGCTCTGGTCTGTACGTTTGTCAACAGCTTGAGCCGTTAATTTTTTGCAGGTTTTATACCAGCAATGTTTCATGATGACAGGACAAACAAGGAGACTAATTCACAGGTTACAGTAATTAAAATTAATTTATTTCGCAAATACGACAGAGCAATATTGAGGCTCGTGCATTTCCGAGGGCGGAGTGAGTAATGAAACGGAAACAAAGCAAGCAATACTTCCCACCATACTTTTTGCACAAGGTTTACATTAGTTCGAAATACAATCAAGAAAAGAACACAGTAATTTTCACTAGGTAAGGAAACGCACAGTACACAGCGTTCACAAGATATGGTACTTAGGAAAGCAAGAATCACAGAGAAAATAACTTGTAGAAAAATGAAGAAAAGCATAATCCCACAATAAATTAAAAGATCACGAAAGTGCAAACAACACAAGGGTGGACGAGGGTGTACAAAAACGAAGGAAGGTGTACGCACTTTCCTTCGTTGTTGTCTTATTTCCACTTTGTTTATATTTAGCTCATTATGAACTGATCGCCAAGCACAGCATAAATCACTTCATATTTAGTTTCAATTTAGCCACAAACACCAATTAGACAAAGCATTGCAGTTAGGGGCTATATAAATGATTGTGATTAATGAACTGTGGCTCACTATCTGCTCAAAAGTCTGGAAAATGTGCTCACCGTGTAACATACGCATTATCTCCCTTTCAGAGGTGCCACGAGGAGGGAGGGTCCTATGCAGTACCACTCTGGTGTCACTCTTCTTTTGTTTTTTTCCCCTTTCAGGCGGCAGTTGCAGTGATCCTCTCGGCCTTGCTCCCTGGTTGGCGTGACTGGCAGAGCGACAAGGATCGATGGCTCATTCTCCCTATTGTTACGTAATGCTGTGCACGTAGTGATATTTTCAACTGCCCGACGAGGCATGAAAATCATCTCTTTCTTTCAGCAGTATTGCAAGTCTTTATCTTGGCGGTGTTATACCCAAATCAGTCAATAAATGTTATGAGTCAGAGAGAGACAATTTATGATGTTTTCAAGAATTTGAAAAATTATCATTCAACATATCTTCATTATGTAGGCTGAATGCAGATAATATGTGCATAGATGTGAAGTTTAGTTTAGCGCGAGTGAACAGTCATAAAAACGGTCTGCTCCTTTTGTCTCTTGATGTTGATCCCTTTATTGGAGTGGAAGAATTGGGATGTATCTACTTTTTCTTACAAGGCAATAATATTTTTATTGTGGAGTGGACACAAAATGTTGATGCCCTTGAAATGACTCCCGAGCAAACCTTACTAGAACTAAGTATAGTAATAAATCCTTTAAGCAAAAAAGAAAATATAAGCTGGTGGCTATATGTTTTATTATATATGTTTTCGGGAAACGTTGGTAAATACTCTTCTCAGCAAAGTGCGTGAGCAATGCTCTGTGGACATCAATTTGTGAAGTGTTGCAGAAATCTTAAAAAACGAAGACATGATTTCTTTCAGTAAAGCCATTCTACATACTTAGCAGCGAGATGTCATTTGGGAAGCGTAATGTCTTGCGGTGAACAGCTAGTGAACAATTGCATTAATGAAACAACACGTCGAAACTTGTCGATATGTGTGACACCAATAAAATGTAGAGTGTGTCTACATTAATCAGGTTAAGTTTTTAGCAGCTCTATGACCAATTTTGTTCTAAACTGCCATTTGACAATGCGTAGATTACTTGAGAAGTTGAAATGCATGGCAGCACCAAAGTGTGAAGGCGTTCCTGATTTTCCATATTTATTTTGCTGACACAAGGGACAGGTACCTATACTGCGTATCACACTTTCAACATAAACGAGTAATTCAGCACAGACAGCACAAAACTGGGAATAACTTCTAGTATGCATACAGGGAACTTACTCTACAGATAAGGGGTCAAGAGCTTGCACCAGTAAACGTGCGTGCACTACAGATATGCTTGCTCAGGTTCGTCACGCCAGGAGCTCTGGATGCTTGTTTATTTTCGGTAAACGAGAAAACCCACCTGATAGCTTATGCAGGGTACTGCTTTGAAGTTCTTATAAATGTTTGCATAATCGCCACCGGGCTCTTGATGCACACGTGCGTGAACCCTAGACCATTTACTCGCTAAGCCGGAGGCGGGATTGATTTCACGAGGCATGGTCATTCCAGGAGGAGGTGGATGATTTCGGATCTCGGAGGCCGCCGTCCGAGCCGTCCGAGCGAAAGACGCCTTACGGCGAGACGCGTCACTCCCCCGATTGCATCGCACGCTGTCAGTTGTGAAATGTTGACGGCTAGAAACATCCTGCCAGCAAAAGTCGCAGCGTGACGAACAACTGTAGCTTAGGTATCAGCGGCAGCCGCCTGTTTTCGCCGTTCGGATCAGGCGCTCAAGCCACGACTGAGCGGCTCCCGCGCCGTTAGCCGTTCGTTGTCGCACATCCCGGTGGGATGCGTTCGATCACGGAGAGATGGCCGCTTCTCTCGGCGAAAAATACCCGTCCCCGAAGACAACGCCGCAATTGCAGAGACAAATATTGAACGAGGCGATCACATTTGCGACATCACATCGGCAAGCCGCCATGTTGAAATGACTGCGAAGTCGCGTTCAAGGTAGATGTAACCCAGTCTTAAAAGCTGCAGGCACTTCAAGTTCGCTTCAAGCTCGGTTCCAGATCGATTCAAGTTAAGGTGGATTTCTGATGCGCTCTTGCTTGTCTCAAGACGGACTTGAGCAAGTTGAAGTTCGGCTTTAGGGCAAGTCACATCTATGAATTCGGCGGTGAAGCCTGAGGAAGTCGCAGTTTTGAATCATGACGATCGGCAATTGCGTCTGCTCTGCTCGCTTTTCTTTTTTTGCGTTTTGAATATTTAATAATAAGATGGGATGAATGGTGCCGCTTCCAGGATCGTTCGAGTTAGCACGAGCGTATCGGAGCAGCCCCACAATGCCTCTCGCTGCGAGGTCATCTGGAATTTTCTAGAAAAGTCTATTGGCGATCGGTATCGATAGAACTTTCCGGAAATATGTGACGCCCTTAGCGTCTGTTTTTCCGCATTGGGACGTTCAGAAGTACGGCACGTGAAATTATCCAAGAAGCGAAGACGAAGTTGACGATGGTTTAATAGTTCGTGATTTCAGAATGCAGAGAAGGCGGAAGGAAAGCAAAACAGAGTATGCGATTACCTTCTTTTCTTTTCGCTTAATTTTTGCGTGTGTTCTGAATTCCCAACGATGAGAAAAAATGAATCGTGCCGCTATACCAGGATATACGAAGCGTTCGATCCGGCACGTGCGTACAACCGAACAGCCTCACGATTCCCCTCGTTGCAAGGTCTCCTTGGATTTTCCGGAAAGGTCTATTCTAAAATGCGGCACTCTGGGCTTCTGATGCATGCGGTGTCAGGAGGCCGGGACGATATCATTATGCTCTGTCCCGGACTGTTTTAGCAGTTATGTCGAACGGAAATTCGTTTCCTGCCATTTCAGATACAAAGTCAGATAACTGCCAACAATGATTTGGCTGTCTGCCGAGAAACCGAGGGTGAGGAGGATACGAGAGCGCGCGGGGTCGTTAAAAGGCCGAGCCTCTGGCTCCAATGATTAGTGCGAAGACCTAAAGCTAGCTTGCTCTATCTCTACTGCAGTCATCGAATGTGTTCGAATACTAGAGCCAAACGCCGGACGCCGGCCTATCCGCGTTCTGAGCGAACTTAACGCGTTCGACGAAGTGCTGTGAAGACAAATGTGGCTAGCTTTAGGTCTATCCGCTAATAATTCGAACCAGAACTCAGCGTTCTGACGTTCCCGCGCTTTCTCGTTTCCTCCTCTCCTCAGTTTCTCTGCGCGTAGTGTCGTTACTTGAAAGCAAAGTTATTTAATGGCTAGACGGGAGGTGAAAGCCACGTTGAGGAAGGAACGAGGAGAGCCGACGAGAGACGTGGATCATGGATCCTTCAGGCAAATGCTATGCCAGCCGCGTAAACAGGTTTCTCTTCATTAGCACGCGGAGTCGAAAACAGTTTCACTCGCGACTCGTTTATCGCAGCGCATTGCAATCGACAGCTGCGGTTCCGTCTGGGACTTCCACACACCTGCCGGTTATGAATGAGGGAACAGGCGCGCCGTAATCTTTATGCGACTGCAACGCTACTGCTGTACCCACAGAACCGATTGATTGATCATGTTCGGGATTCGAGTGAGCTGTTTTCCTAGATGTGAGTGATTGATACCTCTTTGCGAGACGCGGAAAGCAGACGCGCACGCTGGGGTTAGAATCGACATGAGTGCGTACGTCAGGGTGGGTAATCAGTGCATATCACTATTGTTTTTTTTTTCTTCTTATTTTTAATATTTAGTGTGACTTCTTTGCAACAGCTCAAGGACGCCATGAACGCCCAATGCGCTGGAGAGGGCTCATTTCAGGCAGTGCATGCGCAGTGATAGCATAGCATAAACTATAGTCTTAATAATTTTGTTCATGATGGTTGAGCACTGACCCCCAAAATATATTTGATTTATTTCACGAAGCACAATACCCCTGTCAGACAAGCACGTCAAGGGCCTTCAGAACGAACGCCTTTAAAGGGTAGGCGAACCAGCATTTAAGCTCCAGATCGCGAGCTAATTTGTTGATTGTTTTAAAGGAGTTCGGCCAATCGAAAAGACCATCAGAAATGTTTGATGGTTCATCAAACATTCTTGATGGCCCATCAAACCTTCTTGATGAACCATCACACCTTGGCGGTTCATCACACCTTCTTGACGGACTATTACACGTTCTTGATGGTTCAACAGACCTTCTCTGATGCCCAACAGACTTCTCTGACTGTCCGACAGGCTTACTTGATGGTGTTTAATGGACCATCAAACATTTCCTGGTGGTGGCTGATGGACCATTAAATGCCTTTGTCTGTATCTCAGAAACCGTTAAAACGTTTCTTGTGGTGACTGACGGACCACCGAAACGTTTTGATGTTGCCCGGGTGACGCCATCACGATATCTCGACAGACTATCAGAACGCAAAAGGGCTGATGGTGCTTGTGAGGACATCTTTCGGTGGTGGAAAGAACCTGACTATATTCGGGAGGTCCTAGCAGTGGCGGAGCGGAGGCGCCAGTGTTATCACGTCGTCGCGCTTGTGTGAATTGCGTTCGGTGTGGAAAACTGCCAGAAACGTAGCGCGATAACAGGGTGGTAAATCCGTAATAATCCGCCTCAACAATTGTCCTAGGATACTCGAAAGGCAACAAAGACACCTTCTTATAGACTCAGGTATGTTTTTGCAACCATAGTTTTGTTTTATATTGTGTTACTGTCCGTTGGTGAAACAATTTGTTGATCCGCTCGGCGTTTTGCATGTGAAGTGGCAAAGAATGTGCCAAAAAACGCACTTTGCTTGATAGAAAGTTCATTTACTAAGCGTACGTGTACTATGAACTACATGGTTGCGAGCAAAAACCTTTACAAAGCCCCGAATGTGGTAATACGAGGCTTACGGCATTCTCGGGCCGACAAGGCTTAATGTATTGCGCTCTGTCGCACGACGCCGTCATGCCCAGCATGCATGGACGATGGGGACTGAGTGCAGACAGATAGCCACGCAACGGACACCGATAAAGTTGCTGCGTGTCATGGAGTCTCGGAAGTAGCGAGTGGATTCAGCGCATTACCTCTTTTGTTTTGTTTTTCCGGTTTAATAATTCAGCGTTCAGTCATTTTTAAATAGAAATAATAACATTACATAATAAAAATACATACTTTGCTTTCAGGTTTCCCGGGAAATTCGGAAAGTACCCTAACGCTTTGGATATTCCTTTTTGAAATAATAATGTGCATGGAATAGAGTTCACATTTGACTGTAATGGAATCTTTTTCTTCTGCCGGTACATATGTGTGATTAGATATTCATACCGACCATTAGACCAAAAGACCATCAAACCATTAAGCCGTCAAATGTCCCAAACTATGACAGACCATGGCTCAATCAAACCATCAAAGTCCTAAAATACGACAGACCATTAAACCATCACACCATCAAACCATACCATTAGCCCATTAATGTCCCAAAATACGACAGACCATCAGCCTGATGGACCATCAGAAATTTTCTGACGGTCGTTTCGATGGGGCGTTTTGAAGGCTTTTAATGAGCCCGGCTGCCAGCGGTGGTAGTCCCCCGCAAAATTGAATTATACAACCAAAGCTACGGGAAGTCAAGATCCACTCACGAGCCAGTAAGAGGCCGTGCGGCATTTCTACGTCGTGCGGAATGATATGCATGGCCGGAGCAATGTACCACATGGTTTCTAAAAAGGCTCGTGTTTGGCTCTGGTCGCGCAATGAGCTTTGTCTGTAGTCCATCTGTATGTTGTGGGATGGAACCTAGATTTCGTTACACCCTCGGAGATACGAGATACCTCTCTATGCAAGTAACATTTCCTCTTGGTATGCTAACGCAAAGGGAGACAAGGGACACACAAAAACACGTCAGACACCGGCAGCGTTGAACTCGCAACAAGTTTATTCACTCTTCTCGCATGCAACCCCCCCCCCCCCCTTCGACCGAGGGCTCCCTATCTCCTTCTTGAGAAATTTTTTCCCTCATTTCCGCTGAGATTGAGGAACTTTTGGCTCACATTGTTGTCGCTTCCCCGTATGAGGAAGGCCTCAACAACCTCTCGTCCCAGACGGTCAAGGTGCTTTTTGATAGCCGCCGCCTCGTTAAAGATGGGCTTGCAGCCCATCTTTTACGAGGCGGCGACTATGGTGAGCCACAGGTCCCCTAACCTGAGCGGGAATGAGGAAAGGTTTCTCGAAAAGGAGATAGGAAGCCTCGGGAAACGGGGGGAGGGGGGTTATGAGCGTGGTTATGAGCCAGCAGAGGCGCTGGGAAGTTCACGCCGGAAAAGAGAATAAACTTGTTGCGAGTTGAACGCTGTCCGTGTCTGACGTGTTTTTGTGTGTCCCCTGTCTCCTTTTCCGTTCGCGTACCAATATCTTAAACCTACACGCTCTCCTAATTCTGTCCAAGTAACATTCGCCGTCTAAACATACAGGCGACACAATTACAAATTATATTGTAACCGCCCGCTTAATTATTAATTATTTTTTTTTTTTGCTGCGAGTTATTTTGGAATTGGAGTGCTTATAGTCACTGAAAGCTAAAAGAAACGCAGGGTGCGGCTAATGTAAGTTCACGCCTCTTGCTTCGCGAATGGTTATTTTGCGTTCTTATCTCCTGATGCTGTTTTCTAATTGGCCGACGAGCGGTAATAAGACGATCGGTACCCGCCATGATCTGCCCTTCTCAGCCACCGTGGCGCGGATGGCTGTGATGTTGAAGACTGCGGGAGTTGCAGGCAGCTATACTTGGGTTGTGTCACTTCTCACGACTATACGCATTCAAAATATATTTAAATATATTTAGGTTAATTAAAGCCACGTTACGTCGATTCTGTTTTAAAGATGGGCACCAAATGGCTAATTTCCTGCTAAATGCTTTGAGTTCTGTTTCGTCATCGCACTTAACCAAAAAGAAGATAGTAAATAAAATCCACAACGGTCGGGAATGATTTTTTTGTATTTTTACGGTGCCCTAATGGCAGGGCTGTAGTAAAGCTCTAGGAGTAGATGAATGCATTTTAATTGTTCCCTGATGTAAAATCATAGGATACTGTAAACGACGTATTTTTCGCGGATCAGCATTTCGCGATTTAGGTCAAAGCTGAAGTTTTGGAATAATTCGCCGGTTCTAATTTTCGCGACGCGGTGGGATCTCAACATAGATTTCAATGTGTCTACATTTTACCGAAACGGTTCGCGGGACCTATTTTTCGCGAATTGTAGGCGATTCGCGAATTCGCGAATATTAAGTCCTCGGAAAAATTGAGTCATTTACAGTATATTAGCTCTTCATGCTTATTTGGAGCACCTGCCGGTCACTGAGGACGTCCTGGTACAAACTAGGGCTGGAATTCGAAGTTAAAGTTGCAGTCTCTTAAAGGCCGATATACGTTTCGCGCTTTCCAGCTGTGCCAGCCTCCTCCGTTTCTATAATATCTCCACTACCTTGCTCCAACTTAGCTCCCTTCGCAGCTTTGGAGAGGGGAGCGCTTAGAAGATTATTATCCTTGCGAAAAGAAAACGAGGTTGTGCGTCGGCCTTTAAGATAAATCGAGAGATAATGGTGACTTTGGGGAGACCACAGTCATAACAAAAGAACAGAGGGAGCTTTTTCGCCCATATTGTTTCCTACTGTTCCTTCAACAGATCGCCAGCAGGAACTTAATTAAGGAATATGTCCCACTATTTCGATTACAACTAATATTACTTCTATTAAGTAAATTTTGTGCGAGCGTGCGCACATTTATTAACGGTTTCCTTTAGGTCATATGGCGATTTTATGGTGCTGAAACAGGAGAAAGCATGGGATATGGAATCTACTGAAATCGAAAACGGGAATGGTTGCAGATGCGAGAATGTAGCTTTAAGAGCTGCACGATCTATCGTTTACTGATGTGGTTTTCGGGGTCTTTAGCGTTTGCCACTAGGTTCTTTGTGCTCCAAGGCAAACACTGGCTAGGTGGCACAAGTCGCCGCCCGATTTAACGTGGTCAGCCGCATGCATCCATCCACCAATCCAACAAAGACCGGAGCACAGTCCCGCTCTTCAGCGCTGCACGCTTCCCGGGGTAGGATTGCCACTATTTAGATCAAGTAACAGAAGGAAGATACCTGAGCCAAACTTGTTTTTCTTCTATTTTCTTTATCCCAGCCGCGTATCTTTTTCACTGCGTTATTCACCATGCTCAGCGCAAAGTAACGTTCAAGTCGTGCCTTCCTTACTTCGCAAGCCAGAAAGAAGACATTTACGTTGTAGCACATCAAGGAAAGCAGAAAATAATAAAAAAGATCGAGGGAAAAACCTGGAAACGTAATGATGTTGCGGGGGAGGTACTGCTAGCAAACGGCAGTAACGAAAACATAACAAACAGTAAAAAAGGCAAACAAGCTTGAAATATAGGCTTGGCATTCCAGCAAACATCCGATGTGGAAGTCCTCATCGACTGCCTCGCCACCCGTCCCGCGACCGCGCGTCGCTGTAAATAATCCGGGCCGCTCAAGCACCCGCACCTCTCGCCACTCAACCGGTGGATCCTGCACTCTGCGGAGGTCACGGGCAGCCTGGGAAAAAAGAATCCAACAAGAAAGCGCCAAAAAAGATTGGAGGAACCGGCTGGGCCATCCGAAGTGGTTCCGCCTCCCCGCAGTGGGCCACGCAGGGACGACTCTCGTATACGGGTTGTGCGCCGCTGCTCCAGTGCTCTCCTGGCCGCCTCAGCCGCTCGCGCGCTCCTCGGCCATGCCCAACTCGCGCTTGGCTGCCCCGGTCTAGAAGAGTTGCCCAGGATAGCCCGCGATTTCATCTTCTACGCTCCGACATACCGGATGATTGGGAGGCGTTCGACCACGAGCCAGAAGCGTTGAGTGACCCTGGACGATGTGCGCCACGTAAGGAGCCCCGAGACACGACGGACTTCCAAATCCCTTCCCCGGGCACCACGTCAGGGCCAGTGAGAAGATCGAGCGAGAACGACCTTGACGGGGAACCGCCGACATTCCATATTAAGAGAGTGAGGTGCACCTGCCTGTTGCTGCGTCTCTCTCCCTCCCTCCCGAACAGCGCCCTTCGCTAGAGCTCCCTCTCTTGCCTCGGTCGTATGGTGATTTGATTTGACGGGGGTGGCGTGGACGAATCAACGCTGCAGCAATCGGCTTTGGTGGAGCGGCCGGGTAGTGCCGTGCGTACTAAAAGTGGGCATCATCGCACTGTCGAACACGAAAACGTTCCTCTGCTCTGCCGGTAGTGGTGTGACCCTGTTTTCACGGCCCGCTTCCAGTTGCGTTTCGCGAGTGCGGTTCCGTTCTACTTCACTCTACCTACGTCTTCAAGATGAGCAACTCCTCGGAGCTGATCGGCACGGACTTCCTGTCAAGGTACCTACATCTTCCGCAGGATCCCCGAACCAAGGACTGGGTGATGGTCAAGTACCCGTCCATTGTCTTCTGGAGTATCAGCCTGTACCTCTATTTTGTCAAGGTCTGGGGTCCGCGTCACATGAAGGGAAGGGAGCCCTATAACCTAAGGAACGTGATCCTCTTCTACAACTCCTGTATGGTTGTCGGTAGCGCTGCGTTCCTCTACAAGATCCTCCGGCTGACTTACTTCGGTGGCGGCTACAGCTTCTTTTGTCAGGGACTGGACTTTTCCACGGAACCCAAGGCCATCGCACTGCTCAACATCTACTGGTGGCTGCGCCTCCTACGTCTGGCCGACTTCCTGGACACCATCTTCTTCATTCTGCGCAAGAAGTTCAACCAGGTGTCCACGCTGCACGTGGTACATCACGCCCTGGTCGTCCTGGACTGCTGGTTCTGGCACCGGATCGGGACGGACGGCCACGTGTCGTTCATCATCTCCCTCAACACCTTTGTGCACGTCGTCATGTACACCTACTACTTTCTCTCCTCCCTGGGACCTCATGTGCAGAAGTACCTGTGGTGGAAGCGATACCTCACCCAGCTACAGATCACCCAGTTCATCGTGGCTATGGTTCACGGCTCCATCCCCTCTTCTACGACTGCGGGTACCCCAAGCTCTACGTGTACCTCGCCATGCCGCAGGGAGTACTCTTCCTCTACCTGTTCTTTGAGTTTTACTTTAAGGTGTACTTTCATTCGTCTAACCGCGGTTTCCAGACCGTGTGTAACGTACAAGATGGAGTGTCCTTAACGGAGCCTTCCAAGAAACAGAAGGCGCACTGAGAAAGGACTCCTCTTCATTTCTCAAGAGACTATTTCCTACGATTTCTGGGTGTTTGTTGAGACCGTGTCTCCGCCCAGAGACCCCACCTCGTACGTGGGGCGTCGTTTCGCAGGCAATTTTAATCATGTATATTTTCATATAGTTTTCTTCTAACTAATTTACTGCATGATTTGAGTGACCAGATTATGAATGACATGCGCGATAGAAGTCTTCATCTATTCTTATATACCTCTAAATCGTAGTTGCATCCACTGTACTCATTGCTTATATGTGTTGTGTTGTTCACGCTTCTAACGCTTGTTTACGGCGCCTGAAGTGTCCGAATGAGTTAGTGTTGTCGCGAATCTTGGTGAGCGTGACTTCTGTTTTTTTTTTCTGTCTGAATAAACATATACAAACTTTCGAGTCAGTCTCGGTTTCTGCCGGAAGCGGCTTCAGACATAGCTCCGCATATTGGAAACAAGATTGACAAACATTGAAGGGCATTTTAGTATAATGGGTTGCGTATTACACTTGTTTTTGAGTATGCGACTTACATAGTTTATAATAAAAAAGAAACAACTGGATCTGTCATGTGTGGGGTATTCGGACCTGTGTTCTTGTTTCCTTCAAATCTCGTTTTTTACAGACGGAATTACTATTCATTCCAGATCAAGCAGAACCAAGGGTTGAAATCGCAAATAATGTTGGCGACCTCTTCAGTATTACAAGGGAAGGCCATTATTACTAAAAGTTAATTTTCATCGTGGCGTTTCTCGTATGAGCATGATGTGGTTTCGACACCATCCTAGACCTTCAATGTTGCTTCTGTTGCGAATCCTTTTTTTTTTTGTCTGAAGACTTTAGTTATTTTGATACAGACGCTCCGTTGACCCGGAACCCTTACCGGCGTTACCCCTATGCTTCCTTTTAATTATGTCGTAATAACACGCTACTATGTAATAAAAAGTGCGGATATTGCATCGCCAGCTTGCGGTCTTTCCGGAAGTTGACTGAAATGTCGAGTTTAACTTGTTCATCCCGCCTGCGTTTCTCGCAGAGGTTGCGCGTTTCGCCGACTCTTTCGGCTCTTGCATAGGTGTTACGTGCGGCGGGCCTTCACCTCGACCGTTTAACCCAGTTCTGTTTTTCCTCCTATGGCACGCGTGACCGCCTTCCGGGCCCTTCCTCCGAAGAGCAAAGCTCGGGTGGTATAGCGATGCAAAAATTGCTTCGCGTCTTTCCCACGCTCCGAGTCACGCTTATGTAATACAAAGCGCCGACAGCGTGTAAGGAATGAGTTACGCAGTTGTTCCCCGTTTGCTTCTTTTACGTCGTGTTTGATTTGCAGAGTGGTTATTTTTTGCACCTGGAAGGAGAAAACGTTTACTGGCGCGAAGTGTCTGCTTCGTCCTTGTTCCCACGTCGGTCTCCGACATTCCTCTTTATCCTTGAAATATACTCGCCCTGTCTGACATCGTTGTACAAGAATAACACGGAAAAAGGTGGTTTACTTCCATATCACGATCTTTATTTTCAGTTTATCTATCGACCTCTTCAGATCTGCCAATCGATCGGGTACTTTCTTGTCTTTCGCCTTTCTTTCGGAAAAGAAAGAAAAAAAACGTTTTGTTAACGAATGGGGTGTGCTTCTTCAGGGAGGGGGAGGTGGTGTTGAAGTGCTGCCTCATAGTTATGTGTTATTGAGCGGTGGTTGACCCTTTTTAGGTCAAGGGTCTGAAGAAACTGCCTGGAAATACGTAAAATGGGCTATAAAGATTTTCAGCGTCAGTTTCACTTTATTTTCTAATGAGGGAAGGAAAGCGAACCTTGCGAAGGTCATTGGTGCTCAAAGCAAAATCAGTCGCTTGACGAGGGGCACCACAGGCGAGAGGGCACAGCACTGAGGCTAAAAAAACAAGTACTGTATTTTCTTTCGACGTTTCAACTTTATATTCTACAGGGCGAATGTACTTCGACTGCAGAAACCTAATTATAGAAAGGGACAAGGAAAACAAATAAAAACATTTCCGGTTTTAGTAAAGCATAGAAAAAAACAGCGCGATGAACACACATACGAAAATTTTGAAATATATTAGGTTGACTTCTGACTCGCTATTTTTAGTTTTTTAAAATTTCTCTCTCTCTCTCTCTCTCTCTCTCTCTCTCTCTCTCTCTATATATATATATATATATATATATATATATATATATATATATATATATATATATATATATATATATCATATATATCTCTCTCTCTGCCGCCTGCATATTTAGTCATGCGTCAATCGAAAACCCCGGAAATCGATCTTTTTTGGGAGCGACTTGAAGCTCATGGGAACTCGGGGGCACGCCAAAGTTATCACTTGTGAAGCTAGTGCGCAAAGCCAGCGGTGGGCAGTGAACGCAGATGATTGATCATTATCGCGTTTCCGCAACTGCAGCTTTGCGCCAGCCGCCGTAGCGGCAACTTTGAAAAAGCGCGCCGAATGTTTCCACGAGCTCCAGTCGTTCTAAAAAGAGTTGATTTAGTGGTTTCGATGACGCTCTCTAGGTTTCCAATTGGAACCATGTTGCCGGTTTCCACTGAATTCAAAGGTTAATTAAAGAATGCAAAATTAATTTGTTGACCATCACAACGGATTAGCCACCCTGTACACACCTCTGGCCCTATCACTCACCAGTACACAAAACTGTATCAGTGCATCTTTTACGGATTTTTTAAAAGAATCTGCTCGGATTAAAAATGAACACCCACGACATATATATATATATATATATATATATATATATATATATATATATATATATATATATATATATATATATATATATATGTATATAAGCACCAAAACGCAGACACCGAAATCGGGCCCCGGGCAATCGCCTCGCCGGGAGATCCCCTGACGCAGCATCACCCATCATCAGATTAATCCCGAAGCAGAGCCATGCGCAGCGCGCGTGACGCGGAAGTTGCCCATGAAGTTCTTCACTTGCTGTATTCTGGTAACTGTGTTCAGCCCACTCAGCCCAGGTAGAACCGCCGCTGCAGTAGAGGATTATCAGTGACCTTTATCGCCAGGGAGACATCATCTCTTTCCGAGAATAGCAGTTTGCGTCTTCGATGGATGTAGATACGTCGCTGTGCGTCATTCATTTTGGACTTTACGAGCCACTCTTGCCGCAAGCAATCAGGGATGTGTCTGTCTTGCTATCAGACAGAAGTCAACAGGCTTGCTTGCTGACTGATCTTTCGGATCGCTGCGTTTTCCAGAGAAACTACTTTCAACAATAAAACAAAATGTAAAAAAGAAGAAAAGAGAACCACAGTGCGAGGAACCTAACCTAACCAACTGAACTAAACATTTGATTGACCTGCTTGCCAGTGAAACTTTGCTCTTGCCAACGCTAACCAACGCTCACTTCCTCGCGGCGGCCACATCTGAGAACTGACATCGCCTGACCTACCCAGTTCAGACCTAGCTTCGCCAGGCTTGGTAGCCACTCTCTTCCAAGTGCCTGTTTCGCACGAGAAATCATCACTTTCCCGTTTTGGCCTCGTCGCTGAAGCACGGCGCTGTATCGTATCCAGTTTTGGTCTCGGTGGACGCGAGCGGTCCAGGTTTCCAGTGTAGCTGAGTTTCCCAATTTAGTGTTGTTAGTAACGTTGGTCTCTAAAGCGCTCATGAAACACGACGATGACGTCATGCTTTTTCTCACTATCCCGCCATCGGCGCGCTATGCGAACTCGATTCAACGTTCTGTTCGACGAGTCAAGAGCCCTAGACCTTAACTGCGCACGACCTGTCCTGTATCTTCGACGCTGACGCTGTAGACCCGATCCACACCCGCAGGTAGATTCGCATGCAGCGACGCTGCCAACCTGATGGGAGATAATCAAGCAGTGCCAGGCCAGGTCATCATCGGCGCTCATCGCTCCGTAATCGTCCATCACAAAAAAAAACTGTTTTGCGGCGCGATGAAATGGGTGACGCAAATCATGCGTTTCTCTAACGGGTGACCTGTTGACATGGATGTTTTTGTTGTTGGTTTTCAGGGCCAAAAGTAGACTAGGCATCGTCATCTGTGCTAGATATGCCATATATTGCGTCAAAATAATAGAGATCCCTTCGCTCATTTTTGATGCCGGTATAATTACCGTTTTCTTGCATCCAGTCACAGCATTAATAAGGATTACGAGCACAGTAATGAGGTCTAGCGGTTTCCGCGTAATGACCCATAGAAGCGCAAGCGAAACGCCTTTCGTCCTGCTTTCACACGCAATGTCATGCCACGAGATTGTTCGGCACTGGTGGGTGGCGTGTTATCTGCAACGCGACGGCAGAAAACCGTAACTCAGTCTGGCGTGCTGCCGTGATGCGCGGCAATGGTGATTCCGGTATCGAATATTTGCTGGCGTGTTGTCCGCACCTTGCAGCGACGGGCAGAATACATTGAACTACTGGGTATGATGACGCTAAAATGGACGTCTCAGTGAACAATAAATATAGTATTTACACGCTCTGGCAGCCGCGCCTGCAAAATCGCCGCCTGATTTCGGTGCATATTGCCTGGCTAATCGCTTTGCCTGAACCTTTGTACTTCGACGATGCGGGCTCTTGTTTCGCCAAACAAAGTCGCCCGTTTGGTCCGGCAGGCTGTCGCGCGGCGCAATCCCGAGCAGCGTCAGCTCAGTACTGGTGCTGCTGGTTATGGCGTGATGAACTGTACGGAAATAAAGACAGCAAATTCTGCTGACACCGGAATGGTGGATCCCATTACAGCAGCGGATTTCAGCCGACACCAGAACGGTGAAACCTAGCCTCGCTGAAATCTGGCTGTTTTCTCATTGTTAGTTGTTAGTAGCGGCCAAAGGTCAGAGCAGAAAGCAGCTGGCGATCGGGGTAATTCTAAGATGCTGCTTGCGCTTGTAGATATCGTGTACATTAAGCCCAGGTGAGCGCTCTGCTTGGCACAACGATGACTGCTTTGGTGTTCTGGGGACGGCTGGCCGTTTCCTAAAAATTCAGGTAAAGTTTGAGAAAACAGGCAACAATAAATTTTAGGCACCTAGGGCGGTTCAAGCAAGTGCCAAAGCGACGTTCAGACTCATACGGGAAATAGAACGCAAAAAAAACACATATGTTCGGCGGGGAGTATAAGAAGTGGTGCTATCTCGTGGCTGAGGAATGGTCAACTCAATAGCGAAAAGATTCAGTTGGTACCGGTCAGCGTACTCACGCGCATCCCCTTATGCTAGCATTACCAAGTCGACGGGACGGCCAGCTTAAGCTTCGCCCCTATGGTGGAACGGTGATAGCTGAATATAAATCCCGCTCGTTTCTTAAGCCGTGCAAGAGTGCCTACGTGGCCTGATCGACGGAATATGCATATTGTGGTTTGAAGTGATATCTTGCCTGTCAATACTCTATTTCAATAACAGGAGCCCAGGCTCTTCTCCGGGCGTACCTCATCCCGAAACGCTGTTACCCCAGACGCGGCAACATCGTCTACGTGTAGGACGATTAGCTCCAGCAGGAGCCGTTCGATCGCCAATTGATGGCCCGAGTTTTTAAGAAGGCCCCAGCATCATCAGACCACGAGGTTCTTCTACCAAGACTACCGCAAGGCGTGGTCGCCTGATCCTCTAGCCCTGCATGCCGAAATCTCCCAGAGCGCCCGAAGCCACTGGCGACCTCAAGGAAGCAAGGCTTTCTGTCGTTGATCGGAAGGACGTCCTCGGCTTAGGCCTAGCTAAGTGAGTGCAGGCATGGATGGTGTCTTTCTACGTGCAGCTGCGCAGCCTCAAGGTCAAGGCGTACTGAAAGAAGTTCCACATCAAAGGGGAGTAGTGCGTAATCATTGATCCGTGAAAAGACGAGATCGAGCTGAAGCCTCTCTGGCCGCCGATCCCGATGCCAGAACTTCGTGGTGAGTGGCTTTTAGAGCCCTTCGGGACAACAACGAAGATAAAAAGAGAAACATGGATATCCTGAGACTTGAAGCATCGCGAGGAAAAAAACTGCCCGATAAGTAGCCTGCTCGTTCCCGAAGCCTCCAACAACACTCTCCTCCAACCCCCCCTCCCCAACCTCCAACACTCTCGCCGTCATCACCGGAAGACCGCAGCACCTGTTTGGGTGCAAAGGAGCTTCAGGCCCGCCTCGACAATGCTGAAGTGAGTCACGCACGATACGTCGACAATGCTGCACTCCTGGGTCACGCAGTGCTGGAGAGTTGGTCCGCACAAACAAAGAAGACGCTTGTCACATGCTTACGTCTCAGGATCACAACACGGAGGCTCTTACTATGAGCAAATTATGACCTTGTAAAATGTGAATAAGGAAATCCAACCGACGTTTGTGGGGGTTGACAACAATCGAACGAACAGCCCTCCTCCAGCTCAAACCAAAGCTTATGGATGAGCACGGGTGCGACATAGACCATTCAAACGCAACAACAAGGATTACATAGACTTCACTCAACAAAGGAAAAAAAGGCAATCCGAGCACAAAAAGATGCAGGTGAGGTTGGCAACAAGAAAGATGACGCTACAAACAGACGAAGTTACTCAGTGAGAACCTGAATGAGGAACTGAATCCGCTAAATCCACGTGACTTCACGGGGTTGCAGCATTCGACCACAACCCTAAGAGCCGTGGCTGAAAGCCCAAGTTCGAGGACCTGGATACCACCTCCGTAGTGAGAACAGGCTGGACCACTCCATTAACGCAGATAAATTCGTTCACTATTTCCACCATTAGTTCGCAGAGATAATTCAAGAAGAGAAACGATATCAACTTTTCGCAGTGTAGAGATATATAAGAGTAATAGTGTGACACTCCAAGGATCAAAAGTCTCAGAACAAATACTTATTTTTCGGATGCAGGTTATGGATGGATTCCTGATATGATTCCACTCTCGCTGTTGAGTACTCAGAGGGTGCAAAGCGTTAAAAATATGCGAGTACAAATGTCCAGTATTCTCGAAGGGACTGACGGTACTAGCCTATGGTAGCTATTGTTTTCTTGCAAGACCAGCCCTGGCATAATTTTTATACATGGATTCAATACCGCACAGTGAGAAAGCTTTTCTGTTCGGCTCAAATTCACGCTAACAATGATTTAGCAATTCTACTTGGCGATTTTAATTGTGTTCTGTATAAAAGACAACGTTCCATCAACAAATATCCTACATCCAAGTGCGGACGTCTTGACATCATTTATTCGGAACTGTGAATTGATAGACTGCAAAAATAATGTACCTGTTTCACATACTTTCAAGGAGCGTCTCTTGCACGTATAGGGAGGCGTGCATATCTGCGTCAGTTAGTATCGCGCTGATTAACTAAAGCGTGATCACTGCCTTTTAATATCACTGGATGGCTCAATTTGTAGGTGTAAAGATACCTGAACAAATCCATAGTCGTGGTCAATTTGAAAAATGAATGAAAGTCTCCTTGAAAATTACGATTTTGAACGAGGCATAGAATGAGTGCTACGCATACTGAGTGCACCAAGTAACAATTGCTTTAGAAATGAGGAAACTGTGAGCATAATAATTATCCCGATACAAATGTCATCAATTGTCGCGTATCATAAAGAAAACATATCTAAACAATGACATTCTCTACCTGCAATCTTCTAGAATGCCAAGGACCTGGGAAGTACAAAGATGAAATAAAGAATCTAAGAAAGCAAATTGGAGGCGCAGATGTAACAACACGCGCTCTGGAAATGGTGGTGTTGAGAAGAAGCGACAAAAAGATACCAACGCGAGGCCAGACTATATAAAGAAGAAACAGATAACATTATTAAGCAAAGCGGTCGCTTGCTGAGACGAAAGGAGGAGGAAATTGAAAAGCAATCGATTTTTCATATTGTGATGGCTATGTCTGCTCTAAGCCTGCTGTCTATAGCAACAGAAGTGCAGGAATCTCCTTAACTGGTTTGCCCAAGCCAAAACCAAACAAAGACGGCCGAAACTCTAGACGCAAATCCCGTGGCATGACGGGAAGTCGAACTGCCCCATAAAAAAGGGAAGAGACGGAAAAGCTCCGGCGCCGGACAGTTTGCCAGTGATTTTAGACAAACGGAAATAGAGCGAAGTTTCTGCCAATATTTTTTAATGATTTTAAAGAATCACACAGAAATGAAATGCTTATCTCCATCACTGCCTGAAAGAATACAGAGTTCTACTCCCCAGAGCATAAAGATCCCGGACAACTAACAAGTTGATGTTTATAGAACGATAAGCTTACCACGTTGTGATTCCAAGGCATGTGTACGGGAGCGTGCTGATTGTTTACAGAGCGTGATATCAATATCAATACGAGACCAGCAGGCGTGTTCCGTCAGAGGAAGGAACAAACAAACCGACATTTACATCGTTCGGTCTATAATACTGATTTGTCAACGAACGTATGAACCAGCGGCCATCTACAGCTGACCACGCCAGGCCTTCGGCATTGTTCAACCATAGCCTCCTCTATAATGACAAAAGCACTGGCAGATCGCCGCGAGGACGCGGCAGCCGCTGGCTGCAAATGTAGTGCGTCGAGACAACGGATGAGAAGAGGAGACAGGCTGGCGCCCTGCTGCGCGACGAAGACGCCGAAGCCTGCTAGTCCCGAGCGATGGAATGTCCGCTCGTGCTCCTCGCGTTCTACGCGCTGCCGCTTCGCTTTCTCGTCGGGTTTGAAGGCAATGTTTCGGGTCCTCGCCGCTGCAGAAGCTGTGCGTTGAATTACCAGAGCTACTCTCTGATACAAGATCCTCGCGCTCCAAAATTGCGACTGGGCACTCTATGGCTCCGGCGTCGGCCTGCCAGGAACTTTGTTAGTGCAGATGGAGGCGCTCGATTCAGCCACTCGTATTTTTATGTTCTGATGCTCATAGAAGTAGAAGAAAACGTCGAAAGGGAATCAAGCTCGCGTTATCGCCGGTATATCAGTGAGACTAGTAGTTAGGCGGAACTCTCGCCGGATCCTGCAAAGGTCCGGAAGCTCGGAGGTCGTGCAAGAATGCCCCTTGACTCCGCTGCGCTTTGGCCTCTACTTTCAGCCCCTTTGCAGAAACATCCCAACCAACAATGAGATTCAAGGTTTTCGCTTTCACAGCCATGAGCTACAGCTTCTTGCCTACGCAGGGCTACCTTCTGCTTGTGTGTTCTAACAAGCCAAGCATATGAAACGCAATGTCTGTGTTTCAAAGTTTGTGCCGCATAGGAGCAGCGGTAACATCGACAACAGTAGGGGTTCGTTGTGTGGAAAGAGGGATCGTCTCCGTCTGGGAATATGGAGATCCAATGGTCAAAACACAAACCACAACTCGTATGAGTGCCGTTGAGCTGCAGTGGAAAATTCTAAGCCTCTGTGGGCAGCTGTAAGGAAAAGGGTCAAAGCTGCGGCTAATATGTGGAGCTTACGTTATCTTTCTACTTTTGGTTGAGTTGCAGTATGCAACATTTTCTTTGTCGAGATTACCGTACCTTCTTCAGGTTATGCATTGCTCAAAGCTAACCGGTAATGTGTATAACAGAATAATGCCGACGTTGATCTGAAGGTCACCATATGACACAATGAGAATATTCCACTTATCCCAACGAATGCACGACGAGGAATTGACGTACGCCACTATATTTGTACGAAAGCTAATTACGACATCGACTTTTTTTACATAGCAACAGCATCCCATGCTAGAGTTGTGCAAACCATTGCTCTTTCAAGAATTATATGGTACCTCTAGGTGAAGATGCAGCATTCATAAGCGAGATAACAAAATTGTGAGGATTCTATAAAGACGCAGACCGATTAGAATTTCTAAGAGCAAGGTGGGAAAATGACCTTTTGGCTTCGGGCATTAAAAATAATCTAGCTATTCAATTGCTGACCTCATTGTTCACATATCCAGTGTTTCCCGTGTACCCTTACGCCCCTATCCTGAACTCTATAGCTTCTGTGTTAAACGGAGTGAAGACAATGCCCTCACCACACGAAGTGCAAAACTTCTCTCTTTACAGATTTATTTCTCGTACCACACAAACCTTTCAAGATTGGCTCAACTGTCCATGCATTGATACATATGGAAGGTCTAGAAAGTGTAGACTTTGCCACGTAACTCGAAACATTCACCCATGCCTTTTTCTTTCTGTTGACGCTGTGCTCTTCTGAGATGTCTTCAAGAGAAGACTCAAAGAGAATATTGAAGTCGAAGAGGCATATTTTCGCTGCTTGCATTTCGCTGACCACTTCGACACCATTCAACACATGCTAGTCGTACTAGGTCTTTGAAATATGTGGAAAACGTGCAACATAGACACAGAAGCAGGTGCTGCAGGCCCCTCATGGGTTAATTTTAAATATATTGCAATTCAGGTAGGACAGGGCCTATCGGCCACCTGTAATGAAAGTGATGAATGAAAATTAGTAGTGAAGGGACCTCAGTCGTTCGCCTGATATTATATAGGCTATGGTGTCATCTGTTGAAGGAGGTCACGCCATAAATGAAAGTTTAAGTGGTACCTCCTTGCAAAGTATTTTGCGATCGGTGCTGATCTTTGTAGAACATTGCAAAAATGTTCCTTATATTCATCTTCGTTACATCACCCGTTATAATTCATTTCTTGCATATAATTTCAAGCAAATGATCATCGTTGCAAAAACACAAAATGTAATTAAATGTTTCTAAAAAATGCCTCACTCAAAAGAAAATTAAGTGCCTCCGTGGCTTAGAGGGGTAGCGTGCCTGTCAAGCAATCCAGGCTCCTGGGTTCCTGAATCCCGCCTCCAAGTAAAATGAATCGAATTGTTTTTTACAAGCAAACGAATTACTTTAAAAACTGAAATTATTTGAGGAGATGCGTGGATTTTTAATTTGCTTTACATATCATGTTTTAATAAAATTCATTCCACGTGTGACATCACTTTTCACATGAGCATTGAGGGTTGTTTGGGAAATCCCGTGCGAGGTCATGTTTCTGTGACGTCATGACCCTATCGACCAATCAGAATTAGCTCGTCTGATAACTGATAGGTCCTCAAAGTTGTCGCTGTAAAATACACTGTTAGCGATTAAAACCGAGAAACACTCGGTTATGGCACTTTTGTATTGACTGGTGTTTTCCAGGAAGCTGATGTGCCAGTCACTTGCATATCGACCCTGGAGAAGTTAAATGCCTATTCTTAGATATAATTTTAATAATGCGAAATCATTAACTGTCTCGTGGAGCGAGCCGACGCCATCAATTTGAAGCGCGAAAACGGCACCTTGTTTCCCTTATCCCTAAGGTCCCATTAGATCAGCGCGCGCGGCGACGAGGAGCTCCCATTGGCCGCTGCGCGCGTCGGTATCAACGACCGCCGCCAGATGGCGCTGCGTGTCCGTGCCGAGGAAA